>VDFB02292002.1:0-121194 GCA_007258455.2 Sequoia sempervirens
GGCTACAAAAGTTTCTTTAGTGCCTAGAACGCGGAGATGAGGTGAGCTCATACTTCATTAGGGAAAAAAGGGGTCAAATATCTATCATTGAATTTTTAGTGATGAGTCACAAGACTTAAATAATGTTATGAATAATTAAATAATAATACATTTGTACCTATGCAATAATAGTTCCAATTAGAAAGAAAGTGCATGGATTTTTTTATTGAGAAATAGTAATAATAAAAATAATATATAAAGTGGCTAGAATTGGGATTTGAAAGTAAGACACCCACATCCAAAGATCTTATAAAGTTTGGAATAAAAAATAATAGTATAATAGTAACGCCAACACATGTCCCATGATTTATTAACTTATATTATTAATAAATAATAAAGCTACGGGTGTTTAATATTTAATATGGGTATTAAGTTTAGTTAGTTTTAAGGGATAAAGATATGTATTGGAGTCAAATTTCTTTGAATATAAATTGCTTATGTCTTAGACTGACATTTGTACCATTCCTAGGTTGTATTCAAAATCCAGTTTTCTTATAATAATAATAATATATAAGATGGTATTCAGTTTTCTAAAACAAGAAGATGAGATAGAATTGCAAAATATATTAATTTCCTAAGATTTTAATTAAAAGATACATTTAAAATAAGATAAAGTCTCTATAAAAAATCTAG
Organism: Sequoia sempervirens; assembly: GCA_007258455.2. Classification (NCBI taxonomy): domain Eukaryota; kingdom Viridiplantae; phylum Streptophyta; class Pinopsida; order Cupressales; family Cupressaceae; genus Sequoia; species Sequoia sempervirens. The sequence goes on from VDFB02292002.1 coordinate 673, forward strand.
GGACAATTTTCTATTATATTTCTAGATTATATAATCTTATAATAATAATATGCAAGGTGGTATTCAATTTTTATAGGGATCACTTTAAAACAAGACAAGATAGAATTGCAAAATATATTAATTTCCTAAGATTTAATTAAAAGATAAATTTAAAATAAGATAATGTCTCCATAAAAAATCTAGGGACATTTTTCTATTATATTTCTAGATTATATAATTATGGATAAATGGAAAAAATATTTTTTAATTGAAATGATTAAATAAGGAATACAAAATTAAATATAGATTTTTTGAATAATTAAAAAATAATTAAGATGTATATTAATTTTATGAGGTAATACTTTTTAGTTTGTTGATTTTTTAATACATTTTGTTGATGGTTAAATTCAAATTTAAAAAATGGAATATTGCTTAAACAATCGAAGAGGCTATTTATAGAAATGTTGATGATGTTATGGATTAGGTCTTGTTATGTGGCTGGGATATGACTAGGCCATGTCATACATGCCAATCCAATTAGTGTGACCTTGTCCTCTATTATTATTGGTCTATAGTTTCTACTTTCCTTTTCCTTTTAAACTTATTCCTAAAGAAGATTGTACTAAAATGTTGAGAAATAGAGTAAAACTACTATAGTAAAAGCACGTACAAATATTGAACAAATATGATATAAAAATTAAAGTATCATGTAATTTAAGAATTCAAATAGAATGGAGAGACATGTAGGAATTCATATCCACAAATTAAACTCAACAAACACCTAATAATTACATAACACCAAATTTTATGTGGAGAAACCCTATTTGGAAAAAAACTACACCAAATAGATATTGAGTTTGTATTAATTAGATAAAAATTGTTACATCAATACAATTCCATTCCACCCTTTAGTGTAATAACACCTTAATTGCATAATAGTACTTACACTTGTAAAAAATCATAATACCTCCATCTAATGTATCCAATTTATAGAGAAGTGAGAATAGAAAACTACAAGTAGTTTCCCAAGACCATGGACACCCAAAACCACAGTTTATAGGAAAATGCCCATGACCCATGTGTAATAATGAAAATACTCAAGCTATATATCCACTCATAAAGGCACCTTTGGCCTCATTACTTTGGTAGGTAGAAATCTCCAAGTCTAGTGCTTCACTATGGAGGCTAAGTAATATGGACCCCATCTATTGTAAAATTATCTTCCACTCCTCCCCATGTAACGATCCCAAATGCTAGATAAAGGAGAGATGCTCAATCTTATGATGATAATGATTGTAATTCTTACCAAATGTAACTTGGGCCTTGTAAATAATATTGCACCAATATTCAAGATTATTGAGAGAATAATAATAAATTTTTATCCCTCAACATCTCATGAGCATCCAAGTATCCATTCTAAGTGTTGGAGATACATACACATATTAGACTTAAGATTGCTTGAGGTTAATATCACACCTCATCCTATCATTCTCCCACTTGATATTACACATTACAATGAAATAAATATGAAACATAACATGAATCTAGTGTATGATGAAATAAGGCCCACAACCTCCCTACACCAATGTTTTTCCTTACATGCTACTTTCATAAGAGAATCTAACACATTATCCAAAGTGTTAACCCTTTGTATAACAACCTTACCATTCTAAACCATCTCATAACAAAGTGATACTACACATATATATTCTTAGTATAATCATATTATGTATAGATTTCTTGGCCAAACAAATAGTAGTTTAACTATCTTAACTAGCCCTCACAATACTACAATCAAAACTAATTTACCTACACACAACCTTTGTAATCAAATTACATCATTTCATGCATGTCTAACAACCATGTGCTCTACTTCTATAGAAAATAAAGGAACAATGGGTTGCCTCTAACTCATCCAACTAACTAACAATTCCCCCAAATAGAGAAAACATATAAGTGATCATGGGCCTTCTGATATTTGAATCACCAACCCAATTCAAATTATCAAATTATTTTGTGTCCAACATATTTTCAACATCATTAGTCCCATGCTTTAACATAAATAATAATTATAAGTTCCTTATAAATAAATGAACACCCTCTTAACATAATTCTAATGGTTTGTACTATGGTTAGACAAAAACTTGAAAAGAACTTTGAATGCTTGGAAAATATTTGTTCTAGAGTATAAACCATTGCATTAATTAGGATACTTGCAAAAAAAACATAAGAAACATTATATATTAGTTCCTAAAAGGGATACTTATTGGCTTATAGTATTGTATGGTGAACCATTGATAATAGTCCCAACATACTTAATTTAATTGAGCCATAGTTTTTGTGGACCTAATTATTGTTGATTTTCATTTCCAAAATATATTTTGTAGCCCCTAATGATTTCATATAAAATATGCCAATTTTTTTTATTTTTAATCCCTCTAATCATTTTCTTGTTGTTCTCAGTAAATAACATATCATCAATATACAAAACAATAATCAACAATTGATCATCATAATTTTAAAATAAGCACAACGATCTTCCTCACATCTTACAAACCCAAGATTCAATGAAAAGGCATCAAAATTCTAATACCACATCCTTAGGGAAAACTTCAAACCATACAATGACCATTTATACTTACAAACCAATTTTTTCTCCTCCTTCACCATAAAAACATGTAGAGTATGTCATATAAATTTCCCTATTAAAGATACCTATAAAAAATATAATCTTAATGTTCATTTTCTCTACTTAGAAATCACAAGTAGTACTAATAGAAAGAAAGGAATCTAATATAATTTGAACTTAGCCACATGAGAAAACATCTCACAAAAATTAACTTCTTCTTTCTGGGAGTACTCTTTTTCTAGTAATCTTACCTTGTACTACTCAAAATTACCATCTACTCTAAATTTATATTCAATATCCACTTATAACCAATGGGATTTCTTCCCTCTAGCATAATTAGAAGATCCTAGGTGTCACTTCTATCTTAGGCCATCATCTCCTCCTATATGGCCTCTATCCAATACTCATTCTCTTTTGAAGAAAGAGTTGCCCTAATAGATTTAGGTTCATCATTAAAACAAGATGAATAAAATACACAATATAAATATAGTGGGCCTAATGGTGGAGTATGAATTTTTCCTTGTTCCTTTGCATATTGATCCATAGGAGAACTCTCCTTTGAATCTTCTTTCTATCCATCCTTAAATCCAATGAATTTCTCTTTGACATGTGCATCATCTTTATTCTCAATTTTTATCTCAAAGTGCAATATCTTCCTTTATTTTTCCCTTTAGTTATATAGGATCAAATAATAATCTAAGTTCCTTAAACATTAAATCCTTATAATAATACATTCCTATAACCCTTAACATATTTTCCATATCGAAAGAAAATATGCTTTTGATCCTTGGTATCAAATAGAGAATTTATTAATTATCCAAACCTCATATGGTTATTGTCTACTAAAGTTGAATAAGGAGGTCCATTTACTAAGCAACATGTAGTGATCATAGCCTTAGCCCAAAAGCATTGATCCAATTATGTACTACTCATATCCTTCTAGCTCTATCCATTAATGTTTATTTCATTTATTTTCCAACCCCATGCAATACCTACATGTTTACATAAATCATCAAATTTATTGGAGTAATATTCACCTCCATTATCAAAGCTCGATAATTTTTTTTCCTATCTAACCATTTCTTAACAAGTGCCTTAAATTATTTGAACTTAAAGAAAAATTTAGATTTATATTTAAAATGGTATATCTAAATGTACCTTGACTAATCATACATAAAAGAAGTATAATAACTCAATTTATTCATAGTGTTAAAATTCACTTGACCAAATACATCCAAATAAATAATATCTAAAGTGTTCGTAGCTCTATTTTTTTTATACGTAAGTAAGATGTATATTGATTTGCAAAAGATATTACAATTCGTCTGTTGTGCAGGTATGCCAAAATTGTAGAACAATGCCATAGTGAACCAATCACCAACACTCATACTTCTTCCAAAATATGTATGCAAAATGCCCTAACAACCACCAAAATTGGCAAACTGAACTTTCCACATTGCCATCAAAATTTACATTAATACCCTATTCACCATATACCGGGTTAACATAAGAGAAAAAAAGACTAGTACAATAATAACAAATGACTGCCAAAGGAATTCATAGACACAAAAGAGATAAACACCAGCACCAAGGACCTATCCAAATCCACATGTAATTACAAAGGACGATAAACATCATGTTTTAACTATAACCACATACCACCAACCCTAAATTGCCTAACCACCACCTAAAACCATTCATTTTTGTAAACTGATCAAACAAAGGGACCTAATCATAGTTGTTAATGGGCTCAAGCATCAACACCTTCTTCAGGAAGCTTACCCCATCATATGCTGCCAATTTTTTGTGCCTGACCAACGCCATTCCTTTTAGCTCCAATAGTAGGGGATAGACTTTAATGACCTCACCAAGGAATTTCATCAATGGAAGATTGCATGGACGAGGCATGCCAGAGCCCAAAAATGTCGTGTACAAGATCTCGTCCAACCCACCCAATAGATCCTTCATGAAAAGTTACAAACTATCACCTTCGCCTTCGCTTTTGGTGTTCAGAAATCCAGAACAAAGGCAAGGAACCAAGAGACAATGTGGGTGTTAACCCAAAAAGTCTTATGGTTCAAAAAATTCCCCTTGCCCAATATCATTTTGATTGGGCCACCACCATATGATGATCAATCCCGAGAATTATTTGCTTTAACCACTGGTCAGTTATTACGCCCTGAAAGTCATTTGCCAAACCATGCAATCCAAATGGATAGGTGTGTCAAGAACCAAGAAAATGAGCATTTTTGTTGACATCTCCACGATGAACTTAGATCGGTCTGCCATTTCCACAACCAAAGTGCAATGCAAGAAAATAAAAACAAGCCTTTGCAAAACCCATGCCACCCTACGTTATTTATGATTCTTGATCTGCCAAAGCCCACCACACTTACAATGATGTGCAAAAGCATGTGTGTTGCCCGATATTTGCTAATCTATCGCCACTAGATGCTAGCGTACATGATGAGGAGTCATGATACGCCAGCGAAGAGGTACACAATATCCAACCTGATCGACCATAGATTTAGCACTTAATGCCCATGAAAACGCCGACAGAAATGGCACGATAAACCAAGGCCTTCATTAAGCATCATGTCGCCCGACCATGCCAAATATCAATCAACCCAACTTGTTTGGTCAACATTTTCCAAAACAACTCCCTGTGAAGATATTTTTGCCCAACCTATGCTATCGCCACTGAATGCTATCACCACCTTGTCCTAAGGAAACCTAGCCTTTCCACAAAGAATAGGTGGAAAGGCACCCACCCAATCGCCCGTAGTGTTCTTAGATCTATTACTTGCCATGTGAAAATTGAATATATTCTATTTTCTAGATGCAAAATGTTCACAAAAACCAAACTCAATGTAATAACCTAGAAACCATCAACTTTTCATCCAGTCTAAAGACCCTTATCACCAATGTGATCCAACCTTTCGTGTCATGAGATACATAAAAAATATAACTATAGTTACATTGGTAGAAAAAGTAACTAGATGTCCCAACTTAAATAGAGTCCCATAATGAGAGCCCTTAACATGCACTAAATTCCATCTATCCAACAAGAAATTTAAATACACTCTAGCATCATTCATCTTTGAAAGGAAATTAAATTCATGTAACAAGTGTTATAATGCTTGTAACTCCTACCAAGTGTATTTCCCCTTGTAAATCCCATCCTTAGATAATAATGATAAAATATTATCCCTCAACACCTCATTGCATCATATAGAGCATTGCTTAACATTTTAGTTTATAAGTACATATTACAAGTGTAATGATGATGAAATAAGGTACAAATTATCAATAATTATATAATGCCATGTAAAATTAGGATAATGTCTCTAATAAACCAAGTCTTCAACATTTCTCAACTACAAGAGGGAGAACATCACTTGAGCACTTTTCCTCCAAGCACAAACTAGTGGTCCCTCACACACCTTCCATCAAGAAGTAGCCCTACCCTTCACAAGTATAGTATATCTAGGGAATCATCATGATAACCATGTCATCTAAGAACTAGTGTTGTATTCTAAATATAAACAATCTTTCTTACAACTCTAGATATCCTCTAGTTGAGTATGACCTATTTGATTAATTTGTAATAAATAGACACCATGAACCAACAATGCAAGTGATGGTTTGTAATTACTTTGACCATAATCATCAACATTATTTTTTCACATTCATGACCACAAAATGGTATGAATAAACAAGAATATGCATTTTCCACATCAAAAACAATTCTCATGTATTTGTTTTCAATAGTCCACTAACATATATAATTAAATTTGGTTTGGAATACATATTCTATCTATTTTCACATGTAAATAAGAACATATGCATGTATGCATGCATACATACACATATGTGTATATATGTATATATTGGCACCACCAAAAAGTATAATAACATCTATAAATGTACTCATATATGTACATATGTATATGTTATGTATACATATGTATCCATATAAGTACATACACATTATCACTTATGATTTTATATCAAGAGAGAAGGAATGAAATAATGAATAAATTCCTTTCATAACCAATTGTTAATCATAAAAGTCCTCTAGCCTTCATCCTATTAATATTTAACCAATTTCTATAATTATCCAAAGCCAATAGACCTCCTCTTGATAAAAAATAATTAGAAATTCCATCAATCATTTACTAATTAACTATGTTTAAAATATTCATAGACCACATGGGTTGAGTATATTTCACATTATTATTTCTATAAAATGAACAAGAATGATAATATTCATACTATATTACAAACCTATCCAGGGTGATACATCATTCATTAAATAAATCATTACATACATACCTTTCAAAAGATAGATAATTTCAATAACAACATTAATATTGCACACTACTATGCAGGTTCCAATAACACTGGTCACAATATAAGACTAATCAAGGATAAGGAAATGTTCATTATATCATTAAAAATATTCATGAAGCTTAAATTTTTGGATAACTATCATAACCTTTAAGGTTCAATAAAAGAACATAGACTTATATCTTGACCATACTTAACATGATAGAGCTCAATATAGCCACTTTATAAAATAGATTGTAGTAGAAAAATATATCTATTAGGAAAAGGAAGGTGTCTCAACCTTTGATTTTTCCCATAGCATTGATTTTTCTATATATTGAATGTTGCTAATTTTCTCACATTATCTTTTGAGTTACAACTTGCATTTTCTTTTTCTAATGAGGAGTCAAGTTGAAAGTTGATTTTAGAGGTGGTGTTGTGCATGAAGGCATTTTCTATTTCCATGTTGAGTTTTGACAACTTATTTAGAAATGTCTAATTTGTGCATTGTAAGCTCTATAAATATGATATTTTGCTTGAGGGATTGAGAGAGGAGATATTGAATTCACAGGGGTTATGTTGTTGGATTTTCTCTAGATGGAACAAGATGTAAATCACCATGTAAAGGCTTAGAGCTTGTAATTGTATTGTAACTGTGTATTTGGTTGTTGAATAATACAATGGATCTATTCTTTTGGAGTGTGGGGGTTTTTACCCGGAAGGTTTTTCCCACGTAAATTTTTGTGTTCATGTCTTCTATTCTATCTTTCATGTTTAATGATTCTTTTTATTGAATCTGTTAAATGCATGTTGTTGAAATTGGTTGATCTTGTAAGATCTAAAATTGCATGAACTTTGCTCTAAGCATTAATGGTGGGAAATAAACTATGTTTGATTTCGCTTTATTGCATAGTAGTACGTGTTTTTGAGGTTTTATGAAGAAACACAACTTATCAAAGGCATCTACTGATTTCAGAGGTTCATTTTGGGATGAATCAATTTCCCTTCAATATCAAGACACAACTCTCAATAAGGAATTTAATGTGACAAAGCTTGACAAAAAATATATCATAATAAAGCTCAATAGAGCTATATGAACTAATGGTATTTGATAGAGTATTACAACATAACAGAGCTCAATAGAAAAGTCTACTTTAATAGTGCTTAATAAAACTTAAACCTAGATTTGATTATTAAAATGAATGAACACATAAAATTTTCCTATTTTTAGAATGGTCACCATTGCTTAATATAGCTTAGATTAAGGAATAACCAAGATATGCTAAATAACGCTAATGTAAATACAAACCCAAATGATCAAATTGGTATTTATAATGCTCAACAAACATAGGCCTTATATGGTCTTACTACACAAATATCCTACTTGAATTAAATACAAACCTAAATGATCTTATAAAATAAATACATGGTCTAGTTATACTATCATTCATAAAAATATTAGATTTATGCAGTGGTTGAATGGATAATTGCTAAACCCAAATTCTGTAAACCTATTACAATAAGGTAACAATAGGGTTTTGTAAATTCATAAACCTATCCAATGGCTAATAAAAACTAAAAGATTTGCATTCCTAGCTCACTGTATTATCTATATGTCTATTATTGTAAATAAGAGATAATGGTAAAGCCTAGATAATAAATTTCATGAATATAAGTTGTTCAATAGAATTTAGCACAAAAACACATTCATATACAAATTATAAAGATAAAAAAATATTTCCTTTCAAACATTTAACTCCTCATAGAATTTTTTTTTTTTGCATGTTTAATAAAGCAACCTTGATTTAGCCCAATTTTTTAACATGGCCTTTGAAACCCAAAACTTTCCTTACCAGCATGAGTATCTACTATGTAGTTTACCTCTATAGTGAATAAAAAAACCACAACCTATTGCTTACTCATCCAAATTGTATGACCAAATATGCTAAACAAATAGGCATTAGTTGACCTTTTGTCCAATAAAACTCAACAATCTCTAAATATCCACTAAGTGTTGTAAGTTCTCATCATTTTTTTGGTAAGTGCCACCAACCATGCTATTCTACAAGTAACCATTGTCCCTAAGCTACAAGTGACATTCTACAAATAACCTATTCTACAAGTAACCTTTGTCCCTTAGCTACAAGTCACCTACACTATGTTGCAAGTGACCCACACAATACTTTAGGTGATCACCACTTGGAAACAAGTCATCATGGTAGAAATAGTAATCTTTAATGCTCCCCAAACACCCAGCTCTTTATATTACTATCTAGTACTCCTTGCCAAGTTTAATCATAAACTAACTCAAGATTCCTACTATTCAATGCAAATCATAGCATGCATGATGCTTTTAATCACACTAACATAGAGTATGTTGACACCCTAAAAATATGAGGTTCCACATATCCCCTATCACATTATCTTTGATCTATTTAAAAAACCCCAATCTTAAAATCTAGTATGAATATCAATATCCTTGGTCTAATGGTGTTAGGATCATTTTCTATGTTCCCCTTAGCTAGTTAGATAATTTCAATATTTACGTCGAAGGGTTTCCTTATTTGAGAGTGGCGAGCAAATTTAGTTTGTCGATGGTGGAAAAGAAAGGAGAGCCCTTGCAAGGGGGTTGAAGGGATGGTAGTCGTTGATCCTTTATCTTGCGCAAAAAAACCCCATGCAATTGAAACAAGAACAAGCAGGTACAAATCCTGCCACTGAAAGCCAGTTACAATCAATAAGACACGTAACCCCACTACTTCACATCACAATAATTAATAAATGAACCACTGATCTGTATTCAGTCCGCCGCCCTCTCGCGAATGAGCAATATCAGTAATTGAAAATTTTCCTTGACTATTAAATTTCTTTTCCTTTTTCTCAAACAAATCCGACATTTTTAGGTTTTAATAGTGATATTTTTCCATAAAAATAAATCCTTTAGATCCAAAGTTTTAGGTGACTGATGTGCAATGAGGGGGAATTTGAGGAAGACGGTATGAGTGATACTTTCTTTTAAATTTGCAAACCCTATATTCATATAGTATTTTGCGTCAAGGTTTGAAGCTGTGTAGAAATGGCGAAAGTTGAAAAATAGGGGCTCAAAACCCTTAGAATCTTCTAGCAGCGACTATGAAATAAACGAAGAAAGCTTCACTAAAAGATTGCAAATTTTGTACAGCCACTGGAAAGAGCATAAATAGAGCTCCTAGGGCACCTGCAAGGCGACAACAGTTTTCACCTCTCCGTCATCTGAAGATTTACGTTATTTGAAGTCGTCAACATTGAATATATGGCTTTTAGGGTGGGAGTTTCCTAAAACCGTAATGTTGTTCATGGTCAATCAGATAAACTTTCTATGCAGCCAGAAAAAGGTTACTTTGCTTAAAGTGTTAAAAAAACCCACCAAAAGCTCTCTTTGGGTATCAATGTGGTGTTGCATGTGAATGCTAAGAATGACGCAGGAAGTTCCCGAAATTTAGTGTGTAGTTTATATACACTATTTTGATTTTTTCTTTTTCAACAAAATTAGAATTCAGTTCATAGGTTGTGCTTGTTGTGCAAATTTGTAAGATGAGTTTTTTGTGTTTGTTGTGCTTCTAAACAAAACTTATTTAAAGTTACTAGAAAGACTTTTCTCACGCAGTGATTATTTTTCCTAAGCTCTTTTGACTAACTTGTTAAAAAATTCTACTCTGGTTATCTATAATTATAAACTATGATTTTCCTTAAAATTAGCTTATATAATACTAGTACATCTTATTTGTTTTTGAATTAGAAAGATCTGCCAACTATCCAATTAAGATTATTTACAAAAAAAATTAATCATTTTTATTTTGGTGTAGTTCGGAGGTTCCAATTGTGGGATGGATTGTGAAAGAGGCTCTAGAAGGACAACTCCTAAAACCAACGTTATTAATGATGATGCAGAGGTCACCAACATTAAAAATGCTATTAGCAGTAAACTCTCATTAATATAGATTGTGAAAATCTAATGTCTTTATTATTTAAATTGCCATGACAACTTATGTTGCACAATATCTTCAATCGGTAGAACTTGGATGCCACTGTCAGCTATTAGCTATTGTCTAAAATCAGCTCTAAATTGTATTACTTAGAAGCTAAATTTGACGTAGGAGACTCTTCAATGATGCTCTGAATAGTGCTTCAAAGACAAAATCTAGTTATTTACTAGTCTAACCCAGAGCCTTTTAGAAGTCAAAGCTCACTGTCATGTATCTTCTATGGATTCTCTCTAAATCAATGAATAAGAAGCTACAATAGAAAGCCCTAGTTTATATTGAAAAATCAATTACAATTGATTTCGTACAAAATGCATAATTTCAAAGGTTTTGTTTTAGTGGTGTTTCAATCCTTGTAAGTGAATGCATAATTGCTAAATGATCTAGTATCAAAAAAATGGATCAATTTTTTCCATAATTAACCTTCCACACTTCTTCAGCGTAACCATTGCACCCCAAGGTGCAATTGCTAGTTTTAAATTAATGGCACTTTGATCCTTTAGCCCATTTACTATGACTAGGTACTTGCTTTCATTCTTGCTACCTCTACATGGTAGTGCAAAGCTCCTTCTTAATAGGCCATTAGGCTGAGGGCTTTGCTGCTTGGTATTACCCGCTGCTGTCGGTTCCCTCTTTCTTGTAAGCAGTCACCTATATGTTTGTTACTAAACCATGCTCTTTTGCTAGCTTCACACAAAGTTTTGGCATCGGCTATTGCCTGTCTCAGTGCGGTGGGACGACCTTTATATTTTATGGTATAAACTGACATCAAATGGTGGGCCCCGACTGCTGAAGGGGAAGGAGAACAACGAATAAATGCTCAACAAGTGTTCAATTTTCAAGGCCCATGTTCAAGTTTCTTATTGATTGGACTCCCATTTGGTTTTCCTATGTGGACTGGCCGAGTCATACAACTTTATTACCAATTATACTCGACAACATGGCAGCTTCGTATTGGTGAGCTAAGACAGTCTTTGTGTTAAGTTCTAAAGGGATTAGTTTATCCAACTCTATGTAGTGGTGTGACTTTCAAATTCTTGCCAGCTAGTACCTATTGTGGGTTTGACCTTGTCACTGTGAAATTTAATGAAAGGTGTCACATAGACCTCACACATTTTGAGTTGCTTTAAGATGCATTACTTTTTTTTATGTTAGAATCTAAGCAGTATGGTGGGCCAATCACATCCCCATGCTAATGTTTCTTTAGAGAGCCAAGTTAGTGCCCCTCATAAAAGATCAACTTTGTGATGTCATTCGGTGCCCACTGATTTCAAAGGGAGAAAAGAATCAAGGATTTCCTTTTATACTTTTATTGATTTGCTTAACCTTTCACTAGTTCATGAAAAGATTTCAATTGCAAGTCGAATCAAAAGGAAATTAGGGTATATACATCCTATTTTAAGGCCTCAAGTGGTCTATGAATAATATTTTTAAGACCTCATGCAATAGTACAATTGGTTTTGTTCTAAAACTTTAAATTGTTGTGATGATGGAATATAGAGAATGATTGGAAATATTGATGTAATTTTCATTATATTAAGGTTGTGTTCTACTAAAGATTTTTTTGTTGTGAATCAATGTGTGGATTATTTGTAAATGAGTATGTGGGTAAGTACGTGTTTCCTCCATTGTCTCCATCTTTGCTTGAATTAAGCTTTTTTTGCCACTATCCTAGTTGTCAAAGTGTCTCGCATGCTGAATTATTCTATGAATTAGTTTTTAGAGTCGTAATTGAACACGTGAACTCAAAATTCTAGCCAATTAGGTTTTACATATAATACAAGATGTCTTCGAAATCAAAATCCACACAAGACTTTGTTGAGCTCCTTCTCAAGGCCGTGGAAAATTTCAAGAAATACATGGGTAAGAGTGTTTTGACCAACCATCTTGAGGATAGAAAAGAAAAAAATCTAAAACTCATTTACTTTTAGCAGTGGGGGATGCTACACCCTTAATATTAGTGTACATCGGGTTATGAGTAGTCGGCTTGTGGCTATTTTAACTCTTTATTAAGTCATATTATCATTAGTATATTGTTATTTAGTTGTTTAGGTTGGCCTAAGTCTTATATAGGTGTGTCTAAGTCGGCCTAGGTGATATCCTTGGCATAAATAGGTATATATAGGAGGTTGTGAGTCTTATTTCATCATCAAGTGTGAAGTGTGTTCTCATTAGAGATATTTGGAGGTTTTCCCCCTCGAAGTGGCTTGTTATTCTCAGTTATTATCAAGTATTTGCAGCATATTCCATATCATATTCTTCTATTGTGCAAGTTATTTTATAACAAGTGGTATCAGAGCATGATCTTGGCAACATAGAGGCAAGGTTTTTCTCAATTTTAAAGGCGATTTTGGGAAGAGCATATCTTTCAAATTTTGGCAAATTTTTTTCTGATTTTTAAAGAGTTTTTGAAGAACATATTGAAGAAGTTACAGTCCGGATTTTAGAAGAATTGGAGTAGAATTAAGCGAATTATTGTAGAATTAGGGTTTCTACACTATCTTTTTGGAATCTACATATCCCGTACATCTTGTTGAATTGGAGTCTGATTTTTATTGAGTTTTTGAAGACATAATAAAGGAGATTACAGTAAAAATTTGAGAGAATTTAAGTTTCATTTGTGTGATTTATTTCAAAATTAGGGGTTTCCATCATGACGGGGCCTGCAACAAGGGGTAAAAAGAATGTTGTCACTCCGGGGAAGACTCCTGATAAGGATGGTGAAACAATCAAGGATGTTACTCATAATGAGGAAATCCATAAGGTCAAGGAAGACATTTCCTCAATGAAGATGGATATGTGTGACCTAAGAGGAGATATATCATACCTACGAAACATGTTGAGCGCCTTTATGAATAAACCAAGAAAGGAGGTCTCAAGTAGCCAAGAACTAGAAGAAGAAAAAAATGAAAAAGAAGAAGAAGAAGAAGAAGAAAAAGAATCAAAAGAAGAAGAAGAAGAAGAAGAAACAAATGAAGAAAAAGAAGAAGAAGAAGTGAAAGAAGAAGAAGAAGCAAAAGAAGAAGAAGAAGAAGAGAAAGAAGAAGAAGAAGAGGCATATCCAGAAGTAGAAGAAGCAACAACAGAAGAAGAAGAAGCAGAAGAAGGCAATGAAGAAGAAGTGAAAGAAGAAGAAGTTCCTAATCAAGCTATTCAACCAATGCAAGGGTACCATATATTATTCCTCACCTCTTCCTCTATGACACATCAAAAGGTTCAGGTAAAGGAAGAACACATTCATCACCATCAAGAGCTTGATGTAAATGGAAGACACATCTTGGAGGTGAAGTTAATTTTCCAGACACGCATGAAGAAGCTGGTGACATCAACAATTCCAAGTTACCTCATTACAAGGAAATATTTTCTAATTGAAGATGCTACATGGGAGGATGAGGAGTTCATTCAAGAGAATCCAAACTTGATTAGCATTGAGGACAATGCTTCTTTGAAGAAGGGGGGCATGGTACGCCCTTAATATTAGTGTACATCGGGTTATGAATAGGGTGTGCAAGAAGTTGAGTCCACTTTTTGGCCAAAAAGTGGAAGTGTTTTATCTGATTTTCAGCATTTGACACATTTGACCTTAAAATTTGAAGCACTTAGAGATGAAATCTTTAAAAAAGTCACTAATCATAAAATGTAGTGCTCGGAGTCTAGTTTCCAAATATGTAATTTATTTCAATACCCAGATTGTACAAATAGAGTTTTAATAGGAATTTCTAAAAACCACTGTTTAAAAGTCATTTTTTTACCATACCATGCACGTGTACGACATCCATATTTTGACTTAAATTATTCTATTTTTCTAAATCCTTTTGGGAAAAGTTTTATGACTCACTGAAGCTTGCTCTTGATATTTTTTTGTAATTTTTTATTGATTTTTTTTTTTGTTAAATTTTTATTAGGAAGATTTGTCATTTTGAAAAATCGTCGTGTACGACATGCATAAGATGACCTAAACTTATCATTTTCTATTTTTTTTTTTCAAATTGAAAAGAATTGTTTGAAGTTTGCTCTTGTGCAATCCGTTTGTCAAAATGTTATGTTGATCAAAAGTTATTAAAATAGTAAAAACGATATTTAAAGTTTATGGACCAATTTTATTAGAAATTAATTGAAAAATAGAAAAAATAATTCAATTGCAAAAAAAATTACATATTTAGAATCTGCATTGTTTCATCTAAAATGGGTTTTAATTTCAGAAAATTTTGCAGAAAAGGTCGTCACCATATGTCCAAAGTCGGTATTTTTCTTTGACATTGTTAGGGCCTTGAACTTGCAGGTCAAACCAGGTTGAAGGCCTAGGTTTGGACTTCCAATGCTTTTCCCAAACCAAAAACCTTGGCAAAAACCAGCCCATGATGCAAAATAAAATTCAAATTTAAAAAAACGGGATCCCGATTATAAAACGGGATCCTGTTTATTAATAAACGGGATCCCGTACTATAATCAGGATCCCATTCCCATCCAACAACATACTGACCATTGTAAATGGAATGGGATCCCGTTTCATAAATCGGCATCCTGTTTCATAAATCGTGATCTCGTTTCTTATAAATCGGGATCCCGTTCTGTTTCCATTCGTTCAGAATCCTATGGAAATGAGATCCTAATTTTTAGAAAGTAGGATCCCATTTCATCTCAGGCTCGGGATCCCGAATCGTAACGAGATCCCGATTTTTAAAAATCAGGATCTTGTTTATTTAAATCGGGATCTCGTTTCCTCAATGCCGATTTCAATTTTTTGGTTAAGGCAAAAAACTTCCACGTTTTGTGGACTCAACTTTGTGCACTTACCCAATAGTCAGCTTGTGGCTATCTTAACTCTTTATTAAGTCATATTATCATTAGTATATTGTTATTTAGTTGTTTAGGTTGGCCTAAGTCTTATATAGGTGTGTCTAAGTCGGCCTAGGTGATATCCTTGGCATAAATAGGTATATATAGGAGGTTGTGAGTCTTATTTCATCATCAAGTGTGAAGTGTGTTCTCATTAGAGATATTTGGAGGTTTTCCCCCCTGAAGTGGCTTGTTATTCTCAGTTATTATCAAGTATTTGCAGCATATTCCATATCATATTCTTCTATTGTGCAAGTTATTTCATAACAGGGGATGTCTATTTAATTCCTTTTTCCAAAATCCTATGGTTGAATTCACTTGTGTAATTCTTGGAGATTTGACTTGGGAAAGATAGTGGTTCTAAATTGCTTTCTTAGTCTTGATCTAGTTGAGTGGATGAAAAAGACATATAACCTAAAATATCATATTGTATATGATGCAAAAGGTGGAAATGTATTCACAACTAACAAGAAATGGTTCAAAATGTTTTTCTCCCAAACCTTGAGGCTACAACTAAATTGGATGTGAAGATACTTGGGATAAAGTACAACATGCATAGATTGAGCTATAGGGAAAACTACCTACCAAATTATAGGGATAATGGGGAAGGAGAGAAACTAGAACCAATTCTTGACTCCAAAATTGAGCCATTGTATATGGTACATTTTGCTATATATTTCCAAGATACTTATCAATGTATGTGCTAGGTCTTTAGGGTTGATGTGAATTCAATGACCCCTAAGGGTGTATTCCTCTTTGCATCCCATATTTAAAGCTTGCATGCAAACTCTTTATATGACAATGAAATTTTTCTCACTAGACACTTGTGTATAGGTTTGGAAATGTAGAGAGATAATGAAATCATGTCTTTTAGGTGGTATTCCATATTGTGCCATGTATTTTTATATGTTTTAGAAAGAGATTGGGACAATAAATTAGATGCACAAGTAATTTCCATAAACCTTCCTAAGGGGATGCTCAAGTCAATGCAAATATTTACTCATTTAAAAAAGCATAATTCCAATGCTAAGTATTGTATCTTTAAAGATGTATTTGTCACATTAATTTTGAGATTAGGATTTGAAAGGCCAATAATCCCAAAATAATTTCTTGAATTTTCTAGACCAATAGATTATAAGAAGAAAACTATGTAGGGACATAATTGGGGGTACTGATTCTTGTATGATAATTTTACCATCATTAGGGCATTTGGATTTGGTTGAACATGCCACACAAATTGCCAATCTAGGTACCATCAAGAGTTGCATATTTAGAGATAGTTTGAAAAAATCATAATGCAAATCATGAGATTTCTAGAAGCCATAAAAGGAAAAGCACCCCCCTACTCAAGCCACATTATTATACTTTATTTTATTAAGCAAGAAAGTGTATGATATAACATATGCATTGTATTTAAATTTAATATGTAGTTTGTAGATGCAAGAGTTTATGATCCTAAAGGATTCATACATGTAATGAGGAATTAGGTTGGAATTGTTGGTAATGAGCACAAATTTGATGAAAGAGGGGACCTTATGAAAATTTATAAGGATTGGGTAGAGAAGGAAGATCTCATAAGATGGTATAGGCTACAATTGGCTAAGGTTGGAATATTGTAGAATGATATTGATTTCTAGGGATTTTATGTGGAGACTCAAGATCCCATTAAGGATAAAGGTTATGCTTGATAATTTTGATGTTAGGATTAGGGTGTTAGTTACCTTGTAATCCTTTGTATATTTTATTTATCTATAATTGGAGATCATCCTTATATTCTTAGGGTGTAATAAAAAATATATAATTAAGATTCCCTAGGAATCTTGGCATTAGTGGTTATATGCATTCATGAAGGAGATGGAGTTGGAAATGGTAGATAAAAAAAAAATTTAGTAGATTTTTGAACTTGGGAATGAAAATTGAGTAGTGGAGAATTTTGCATTTTGTTGGTGGGTCCCATTTGAGATGGGTGATGATTTTAGATGTCTACCTTGGGATATGGGCCACTATGGAGGAGTTAAAGTCAAAGATGTCATCTATGTTGCAAGTATGAAGAAGTTGTTGCAAGGTGTTTTCATTAATGTCAACTGGTCAATTGGTTATCAAATAGTTGTTGTTGTCATTAATGCCATGGATGCAAGTTATTGGTTGTATATGTCGAGGATATTGAGAAAATTGTATTGAAGGGAGATTGTAGGTGTTTAGTGGTTGCTCTGGGTTTTGCTTCGGGATTTGTTTCTATGTGTGTGCGTGGTTGCTGGAAGCTGCTATATCCAATTTTTTGGTTTTTTAATTCATTGTACAATGCGAGTTATGTTCACCAGTTGTGAACTGTGGTTTTCTATGTATCTGGCTGAGGTCTGAGAGAAATGTTGTTGGTCCAAATTTCTCTTTGGTTAGGTCTTATGACTTGCAGTTCTAGAGTTAAGTTGTTCTGATCATGTTGAAGATAATTTTGGTATTTGGAAGGACCATGCTTAATTGTTCTATGTGTTTTACACTAGTTTTGTTGACCTTGTATTGAACACTACCTTTAGAATTGATGAAGCGTGTTGGGACCTATTTGGGTCCTCATCAAGCATGTGTTTTGGTCGCCCTCATTCTAATTCCATCCTAGGATGTTTTGGCACCTACCTAATTTGAATTTAATAATGGATGGCCAGCTCTGGATATGTTTCAAAGTTTAGGATGGTATAAATACAAAATGAATTAGTGGTGAAAGTAGTATAAAGAGATAAGTGCAAAGAAATAGAATAGATAGATGTGAAGCAGATGCGAATCAAGTGAATGTATGTGACGTGAACTTGTGGCAGATCAGTGCGAAGTCTAACTGCTGATTTTCCAAATGCAATGAGCTAAAGGTGGACTCTATCATTCATGCATGTCTGCAAGTGGTTGAGAAAATTGTGGTGGATTTATCTGTTGCATTGAGAATATTTTCTCTCTTTAACATATCTCTTCTATCTTCTTTGTATCTCTGTGGCAGTGAGCCTTCCATGTGGTTAACCCTGTTGGACAATGAGTCTTGATCTAGACAATGAGTCCTTGTTTTGGTAGTGAGCCTCTTTTCTCAGGAAGTGAGCCTTTGTAATTGGTTTTAACATTCTCCATAGTATGAGTTAATCCTCACCATGGTTTTTCCATCATTGGGTTTTCCACATAAATTTGGTGTTACTATGTTTGTGTGATGGTTTTCAGTTTCTATACTTGCACTTAATGTTTAATCATTTTAGCAGAGTTAAGAATTGTGATTGATCTAAGCTTCAGTGAATGTTTTAAAGTTAAATTTTCTACAACCGATTCACCCCCCTCTTAGTTGTCTTGTTCAACAATTGGTATTAGAGCATGGTTCCTTGGAGAAGAGCTTAACCACTTAAGGAAGGTCCAGGATGGCTGGAAAAATTAGTCATGATTATTCGAGGTTCGATGGAACTAATTATGCTATCTAGAAAATATTGATGGAAGAATATCTGGAGTATTGCGGATATGATGTGGAGAAATCTTACAAGAATCCTTACATTCCTCTTGCTAATGGTCGAAGTACGGATGATAAGATCAAGGCACATGAAGCAAACAATAAGGCAAAGTGAATTTAAAAGAATAGTCGTGTACATTTTCAGTTGATTAAAATTCAAAATCTAAAAACTGCTAAGGAAGTCTAGGATGCTTTGGAAAAGGCGTATGAAGGTAATGAAAGGGTCAAAGAGGAAAAATTATAGAATTTGGAGACACAGTTTGAGCTCCTACATATGTCTAAAGATGAGAATGTTAAAGCTTATGTATAGAGATTGGATGAGGTAGTTGTTGGAATGCAAGGACTTGGTGCTACAATAAATGAATCTAGAATTGTAAATAAGATTCTTAGAACTCTCCCTGATGTTTACAATGAAAAGGTATGTGCTATTGAAGAACATATAGATTACAAGATTTACACTAAATATTAGTTGTTGGGAACTCTGACATCTTATGAGATGAGAAATCTGAATTTGAGAAATGGATCCAAATCAGAGACTACTTTTAAGGCTAAAAACGCTAAAGATCCGGATGAAGAAAATATTGAAGTAGAAGCTAACTCTGTGAGAAAGATGAAGAAAGGATCTGAAAAGTATGAAGGTAAGTTACCCTTTAAATGCTTTAGTTGAGGAGGAATAGCTCATTATGTTGCAATGTGTCCGAAAAGAGCTAAGAGGAATAAATAAAGATATGAGAAAGAATAGAAAGGTAAGAAGATCAATAGATAATATTATGTGAATGAGGATGCTAGTATATCTGATGAGGAATCTAATTATGGAGATCCTAATGAAAATGAATGCTTTTTCTTGGCTATAAAAAATGAACCTACTTCTGATAATTCTAAACAACAGGTGAAGGAATTCCCTCCAAAGAAGAAGAAAAATGAAGGTACTATAATCTCTGCCCTACATGCTAAATAGGAAAAGAACTATTGGGTTGTTGAAAATGGTTGTTCACATCACATGACTGGTGATAAGAGTAAGTTTGTTAAACTTGAAAAATATGATGGCGGCTTAGTTATGTTTGGAGATGATACTGGTGCTAAGCTTTGTGGGATAGGTTTAGTAAGTTTTGATGGCAAGCATAATACTGATGATGCATATTATGTTAAGGGTTTAAGGCATAATATTTTGAGTGTTGGATAGATGTGTACTAAAGGATATAATCTTGTATTTGAGGATGAAAGATACGAGATCATGAAAGGATTCATAACAGTGATTGTTGTAGGAAAGAAATCTAAAAGGAAATATCTATCAACTTAAGGGTGTTGATGGTCGATGCTTTATGACTCAGATTAATGACAGTTGGTTGTGGAATCGAAGAATGTGTCATATGAATTTTTATAACTTGGTGAGGATTAGTGCAGTTCAGGTTGTGAGAGATTTACCAAGGATTACAAAGCCTGTTAATGCTATTTGTAGGAATTGTCAATTTGGGAAGCAAGCAAGAAACCATTACAAATCAAAGGAACAATCTGCTATTGGATTACTGGATTTAATTCATATAGATCTCTATGGTCCTACAAGAGTGAGAAGCATACAAGGTGAAAGGTACTTTATGCTTTTGATTGATGATTATTCTAGATATACATGGGTTACATTGCTTAAGAAGAAATTAGATGCATTAGATGGATTCAAGACATTCAAAGCTATGGTTGAAAATGAAGTAAATTTGAGGATAAAATGCTTAAGGTCTAAAATAGGTGGTGAATTCACTTCCCGTGAGTTTAATTTGTTTTGTGAAGTGCATGGAATAAAAAGATAGTTATCTACTTCGAGAACGCCTCAACAGAATGGAGTTGTTGAAAAGAAGAACAAAACAATTCAAGAGGCTACTAGATCAATGATTACTAAGGCAAGTTTATTGGAAGTTTACTAGAGAAAAGTTGTTCACACTGTTGTTTATGTATTCAATCGAGTTCAAGCAAGAGAAAATAGTACAAAAACCCCCTATGAGCTATGGTGTGGAAGAAGTCCTACTATTAAGTATTTAAAGGTATTTGGAAGCAAATGTTATATCTAAAGGGATGAATAAAATTTAGGAAAGTTTGATGCAAGAAGTGATGAAGGCATTTTTCTTGGATATTCTACTAGAATCAAGACTTACAGATGTTTAAACAAAAGACTAAAGAATATTGTAGAAAGCACAAATGTCAAGGTTGATGAAGTAATGAAGAATTCAATTGATGTTGATGGATATGTATCTGATGAATTTGATTATGTAAGAATTGAAGAAGTTGTGGAAGAACAAGAAAAGGATGAGCAAGAGAAGCATAATGAAGAAGAATAAAAAGAAGAAGAATCTCGGGTAGTGTCCCCTAAGACACCTAGATATGTACAAAAGAATGATTCAAAAAATTAGATCATTGGAGACAAGACAAAAGGAGTATTGACAAGAAGCAAAGTTGTTGCTGGTGAAGTAAATTTGTTTTTACTTTCTGAGATTGAACCGAAGACTGTAAGTGAAGCATGTAAAGATGAGAATTGGATGGAAGCTATGATGGAAGAACTTATGTAGATTGAGAAGAATCAAAATTGGGAATTGGTCCCAAGATTGGCGAACAAAATATTATTGGATCAAAGTGGGTATTCAGAAATAAGTTGAATGAGAATGGAGAAGTGGTTAGAAAAAAGAAAGCAAGGCTTGTGTGTAAGGGTTACTCACAAGTAGAAGGCATATATTTTCAAAAGAATTTTGCTCCAGTGGCAAGAATGGAAGCTATCATAATGTTCTTAGTGTTTTCTGCTCATGGAGATTTCAAAGTCTATTAGATGGATGTCAAGTTTGTATTTTTGAATGGTGAGCTAGAAGAAGAGGTCTACATGGAACAACCTACAGGATTACAATTGTCAAATCAACTGGATATGGTCTGTAGATTGAAGAAAGCTTTATATGGATTGAAGCAAGCTCCTAGAGTTTGGTATGCAAGGTTAGATAGGTACTTGATTCATCAAGGTTTCAACAAAGGTATGATAGATAGTAACCTATACTTTAAAGTTAAAAATGACAAAATCTTGATTGAGGTTGTATATGTTGATGACATTATTTTTGGAGGAAATGAAACCATGCGTTGGATGCTTGTGGAAGAGATGCAAAAATAATTTGAAATTTCTATGTTTGGAGAGATGAATTTATTTCTTAGGTTGCAAATTAATCGAACAAAGAAATGAATCTTTATTTCATAGTTTAAGTATGTAAGAAAGATGTTGAAGAAGTTTGGGATGGATGGTTCCAAACTAGTATTCACTCCTATGGTGAATGGTTGCAAATTAGGTAAAGATGATGATTCACCTAAGGCTGATTAGAGCAAGTATAGATATATGATTGGTGGACTATTGTATTTGACTACTACTAGATCGAATATCATGCATGTTGTCTGTCTTGTGGCCAGATTTCAAGAAGATCCTAAGGAAACACATGTTACTGTAAAAAAAAATTCAAAGATTTGAATGGAACTCGGGATTATGGCTTGTGGTATCCTAGAGATACTAACTTTAAACTAAGTGCTTATATAGATGCAGATTGGGTTAGATGTGTAGATGACGAAAAAAGTACAAGTGGTGGTGCATTCTTTCTTGGTTGCAAATTGGTGGCATGGTTGAGTAAAAATCAAGATTCAATTTCCTTATCTATTGATGAAGCTGAGTATATTGTTGTTGAATCTTGCTGTACACAAGTTCTATGGATGAAACAAACATTGAAAGATATCACAATTGTGTATGATGATCCTATTTCTATTTTCTGTGATAACACAAGTGCAATTAACATTTCAAAGAATCTAGAGATGCACTTGAGGACAAAGCATATATCTATCAGGTATCATTTCTTGAGAGAGAAGTTTGTGGAGAATGAAGTGAATCTTGAGTATGTCCCTACAAAGGATCAAATTGCTAATATATTTATGAAGGCTCTTCCTAAAGATACTTTTGAGTATCTCCAAGAAAAGTTAAGGGTCATTGCCTCTCCTTTCATGAACTAGATGCATATGGAGATGCATCAATCTGGTGGATCTATGGATCTATCTTTCTTTTGGACTGATGTTTTGGTGGCTACCTCTTAGGGGGAGCAGGTAGTGTCATGTGTTGTCATTGTATGAGTATTCTATTTTTAATGTCAAAGGGGAAACCAATGAAACATATCTTTTTATTTTTCCATTGATGTCAAAGGGGGAGATGAGAGATATGTGAAAAAAAAGAGAATGAGAGGAGGATGAAGAGTATCATGTGAAAAATATTATCTACTAAGGGGGAGAAATAGAAAGCCAAATCATGAGAAGTGTTTTCAAAGCTAGTGTGTTGTCTTTGATGTTTTTTCACATCAAGTGTTGTCATCAATGACAAAGGGGGAGATTTTTGCAAGTATGAAGAAGTTGTTGCAAGGTTTTTTCATTTCATGTCAATTGGTCAATTGGTTATCAACTGGTTTATGTTGTCATTAATGTCATGGATGCAAGTTATTGGCTATATATGTCGAGGATATTGAGAAAAATATATTGAAGGAAGATTGCAAGTGTTCAATGGCTGCTTCGGGTTTTTCTCTGGGATTTTCTTCTATGTGTGTGTGGTTTAGATATGTTGATCATGGTTGTTGGAAGCTGTTATATCCAATTTTTTGGTTTTTGATTTATTTTACATTGCGATTTATGTTCACCAGTTGTGAACTGTGGTTTTTTGTGTATCTGGCTGAGGTCCGAGAGAAATGTTGTTGGTCTGGATTTCTCTTTGGTTAAGTCTTATTACTTGCAGTTCTAGAGTTAAGCTATTATGATTGTGTTGAAGATAATTTTGGTATCTGGAAGGATCGTGCTTATTTTTCTATGTGTTTTACATTGGTCTGACCGACATAAATACATAATGCATTAGTGGTGAAAGTAGTAGAGAGAGATAAGTGCAAAGAAATAGAATAGATAGATGCAAAGTAGATGTGAATCAAGTGGATGTATGTGGTGTGAGTGTGGCAGATCAATGTGAAGTTTAAATGCTATTTTTTTGGATGTAGTGAGCTAAAGGTGGACTCTATCATTCATGCATGTCTACAAGTGGTTGAGAAAATTGTGGTGGATTTCTCGGTTGCATTGATATTGTCTTCTCTCTATAACATATCACTTTTATCTTCTTTATATCTTTGTGGTAGTGAGCCCTCCGGGTGGTTAACCCTGTTAGATAGTGAGTCCTTGTTTTGGTGGTGAGCCTCTGTAATCGGTTTTGATATTCTCTATAGTGAGAGTTAATCCTCACCATGGTTTTCCCTCATTGGGTTTTCCACGTAAATCTGGTGTTACTGTGTTTATGTGATGGTTTTTAGTTTTTGCACTTGCACCTAATGTTTAATCATTTTAGTAGAGTTAAGAATTGTGATTGATCTAAGTTTCAATGAATGTTTTAAAGTTAAATTTTCTACAACTGATTCACTCCCCCTCTTAGTTGTCTTGTTCAACAATCCATTGTTAGTATGGAGGTTATTTTTTCTATTCATTGAAGAGCATCTTCATTTTGGACATGAAAGTTTTTGCATTTTACCTTGATTTGATGGTACATTATTTTTGGAAACCATTTGTGGTATTCCTCTCCTAATTTATCTATAAATTGGATGCATGAGAGAATGACCACATAAGTTTATTTTATAAGTACAAGGTGTTGTTAGAGTGAAGAGAGTGTTCTAGTGTTTTGGACGTACCTCTTTATTGATGATTAATACATATTTTTCCTCTTTCTCATGTAGATTTTTATTCAACAAGGTTTTTCCATGTAAATCCTTTGTTCATATGGTTTTATGATTTTATTCCATAATCATCATGTATGGTAATCCTTAGATAAATAATTATATTTCAGATTTGCATACACGAGTAAGATATTTCATTGCACTAGTTTCACATCATTTCTAAACATTTGGTATCAAATCTAATGGTTCTACATAGAGAGAGAGACCTTTATATTAAGTATTGAGGGTTTTTTTCTATAGTGGGAGCTTTGCATTGTGTGGTCTTACAAATTTTTGGAAAGGATTAAAAAGCATGTATTTTACTTATCATATGGATACTAAAAAATTAATGTTATCAATTAATTTTTTTTGGGTTCCTTGATTCGAAGTCTAAAAATAAACATCAAATTTTTTTTCTCTAATAAACCCTAGATGATTTGGATTTGGAGAAATATATGGATTCTGCATGAAGACACCTGGTGGTTGTCTACTAAGATAATCAGCTACAACATTTTCTTTACCAAGATGTGTTGAACTTCATAATTAAACTAGTTCAAGTATTATTTTCACCTTAGATATTTCCCTCTGCCATCTTTCCTACCATGATCCTTTTCTTTGAATGTGATAAACTTGGTACAATCTTTCCTAATAATGAACTTCTTTAGATGCATCAATCTTAAGGAAAACTTCTTAAGATTCTTAATTACACTATAAATTTTCTTATCTAAAGAAATCCACTTCTTAACCTCTGGAGGAAAGACTCCACTAGCATATTCTGCAATGTATTCTTTACCATTTTTGATAAAGCATAAGTGTCCTCCCCATGCATATTCTGAAGCATTTGTATAGAGCACAATATCATCAGTAGTAGGAACATGTAGAACTAGAATATTTTTTACCTTTTTTTGGATTAATTGGACAACTTGAGTATGTTTTTCAATCCATGGAGGCTTCTTTTTAGTGAGCAACTGCTGTAGAGGTTCTCTATCAAATCTAGCTCTTGGATAGACATTATTTACATAATTTAAAATACCTAGAAATCCTTGCAATTCCTTTGTGTTTAAAGGAGGCTTGAATTTTAAGATCTTCTCCTTGATATGCGATTGGACTTCTAGTTTCCCTGCATTAACTATCTACCCAAAAATTTACAAGAATTTGTACACCATTGAATTTTTGAGAGCGATAGGACAATCCCATAATTTATAGCTAGCCTATAGAAAGTTTCTAAATGAGATTTATGCTCATCAAAGTCTTTACTAAATATAAGAATATCATCAATATATACACAGAAGAAATCTTGAAAACCATTATGGAATTTAAAGATGAAGATATACTTGAAGAAAGAGATCAATTTAGTTGCCTATTTCAAAAGAAAATAAGGCATCAGATCATGTGTCTAATGAGGATTGTTTGAAAATAGATGAAATAAATGATGAACCATTGTATTGTGTCTTTTAGATTCTATTCCCTTGAATATTTCTAAGGATACTACACATTAAACTTGTGGAAGAGAATAAGTGATATCAATCAAACTATTTTTTATTCATAAGTTATATCTCAAAAGATGTATTCATTAAAATTGAAAAATGATTTTTCTATTATAAAAAAATTAAATGCATCTAATTTGATTTTAAGTCATCTTTATTTTATAGATGTTAAGTTGGAAGAAGAGGATAAATCTATCTTATTACTTTTCTCTTTACCCAATACTTGGGAAAATCTAAATGTTACCATTAGTGGTAGTGATGTAGAGAAAAAAATGGATAATCTTATTACCACCTTTTTTTCAAAGGAGATGAGAAGGAAATCTAGGAACAAGGGCTCAAAGATGTTTTTCATGTACAGGGAAGGTCGAAAGAGAAAGGAGGGACTAAAGGGGATAAGAAGAAATATAGATCAAATTCTAAAGGAAATTTGGAAACCCAAGTAAGAGTAAAGTGTTGGAGCTTTATAAAGAGGGGAAATTTGAAGAAGGAATGCATAAAAAAGAAAAATAAATTAGATTCCTCCAAAGAAAAGTATTTTAATGATAGTGATAATGATGCTTTATTTATTTTTTCTAACACTATCAGTAGTGATTCTTTGCTTATCTATATGTATGAAGAGATTATGGCCTTGGACAATTGTGAAACCTGGGATCTTTTTAGTTTACCAGAGGGAAGAAATCCCATTGATTGAAAATGGGTGTACATAAAGAAATTGGTGCAAATGGTCAGTTAGAGTGGTATGAGACTAGATTGGTGGTGAAGGGTCACTCGTAGAGAGAGAGAGGGAGTTGATTTTGGTCAAAATTTCTCTCCTATTACCAATTTATCTTTCATTTCACGTTTTTATTCCGTATGCTCTCTTCTATCTTGATGATGGATCATAGAAGGTGATCTGAAATGTTGATACAAAAAAATACACACAATCTAATCTAGAAGCACTCAGCTACATTCTTCATGGATTATGAAAATCTATTATCACTAATTCCTTTTATCTATTACTACAACTTGTAATTTTGAGATTGATAAATTAGTTTTGAAAACTAATTTCTTGCATGGAGATCTTGAGGAGGGTATTTATATGCAACAACTTGATGATTTTGTTGTGGAAGTGAAGGAACATTTAGTTTATAGGTTTAAATGATCATTGTATGGTCCAAAATAGTTGATTAGGATATGGTACTAGAATTTGGATGCCTTTGCATTGAGTTTAGGTTTTTTAGGACCAAGGAAGATAATTGTTCTTGTATTATTATTATTGGTGATCATAATCTAATAATTTTCTTGTATGTGGATTATATGTTGTTTATTTGTAACAATAATATGATGATTAAGGAGCTTAAATTTTAGCTTTCTAACACATTCGATATAAAGGACTTGGGGATTGTGAATTATATTTTTGGGTGGAGATCAATAAGGGTTAGATACATAGAATAATTTGGTTGAGTCATAATTAGTATTGGATACTATTTTGCAACCATTTAGTATCCATGATTATAAACTAGTTAGTATTCTATTTCTTGTTGGTACAAAGCTTACTTCATATATGTTTCATAAATTGGATGATCATTTGATGGGATATATAAAATTTCATATGCTAGTGTTGTTGGTATTTTGATGTATTCAAGGGTTTGCACTAGACCATATATTTCCCAAGCAATGAGAATTTTTAGCAGGATCATGTTGGCCCAAGTAGATAGCATTCACATTTTATTAAGAGGATATTTAGATATTTGTGAGGAAATTATATTACTATTTATGTTATCATGGGAATGATGATGTGGATGATTGATTAGAAGTAAAAGGATTGATTTATGTACATTAATTAGGTGCCTTGGATAGTCAAAGTTCCACTGGTGGCTATGCATTTTCTCTATTTGGAGGTGCAATGGGTTGGATGAATAAAAGGAAGCCCATGGTTTATTTTTCCACCATTAGAGTAGAATATATGACTGCTACACATGCCTCTAAAGATGTGGGTTTCTTATAGAGACTTTGTATATGTATTAGTTTTGATTACAAGATTGTTACAATTCGATGTGATCATGAGAATGATAAGGTCTTGTTAGATAAGGATGGCACTCTAGATAATGTTGCATATCCAATTACAAAGAGAATGATCATGGATAATATCTCTTGGTATAGGAAGGCCACCTTAACTCTTGTCTTAATTATATTTATATTTCTTATAGATTTATTTGTAATGTATAATATCAAGCGATAGAATGTTAGGATTAAGGTACCATTTATCTTGAAATATTATGTATATTTTATCTATATCCGTAACTCTTGGAAGGTGTTCTTAGATGCCTAGGGTTGAAAAATAATTTGTAACTAATATTCCTCCAAAATATTTGCATTAGTTATTATATGGATTCATGAAGGAGATGAGTTGGTAGTGGTGGTTATAAAGCTATTTTTAGAAAATTTATCAACTTGGGCATGATAATTGAGTAGTGGATAATATTGCATAATTTTGGTGGCTCCCATGTATGACTTTGGTGATAAATTTGGACATCTAATTTGGGATATGAGACATTATGGAGGAGTTACAAATAAAATAGGTTGTATATTATTACTATGGATATTACTTTTGTTATTCATGACTCATTGGGAGTTGCATTTATTATTCTTGAAAGATCCTATTTAGTTTAGATTTGGGAGTTTTTTGAATCTCATCATATGACATCATCTATGGAAATATTCTCTTCTTTTGAGCCTTGTAATTTACCTCATAATTTGATGGGCAACAATACATATATGAAGGTAAGTGGGAAGGGCTCTATTGACATAAGGTGAGGGAATTTTAATGATGTACTTTTTGTTTCTTCTTTGACATCAATTCTACTTTCTGTTTATCAAATTACCCATAGTGGATAAGGTAAAATAGTTGAGTTCACTCCTGATAGAGTGTACATAAGGGACTTGGAGACTAGGGATATCATTGCTATTGAGATGGTTGATCATTCATCTCATTTGCATTCCTTTTCTCTTTTTGCTTCAGCTAGTGGTAATGTTCCTTTGACTGCATATCACACTCATTCATCAAGTGCGAATCATGTTTATGAGGAGAAGCTTAGTTATTTAAACCTTGGTATTCTATAGACCAGTGCTAATTTCCCTACTCCTCCACTTCTTGGTTCTTCAACTATCAGTACTTCTAGTCAACAAGATGATCAGAGTTTTTTAGATCTTGCTTTGTGGGATGAGTATTTGACAAGGATTTCTAACTTGTTTGTGGAGTCTCATACTATAGATTTGGGGGATATACTTGAGGGGGTTTCTCTCCTCTTTGATGATAGTTTCAACACAACTATTATCTCATCATCTTTGCCTTTGGATGTTGAAATTCATGAGTCTCCTAATTCTCTTGAGTTGTCATGTTTCTTGGTTGGTTTTGACCATGACTATGTTGTGGCTTATTCAAGCTTAGAGTGCACTTATTAGTTTTCAAAGACACACATGTTGAGACTTCATCCTTCCTCCTTTCAGTTGGATATAGAGTGGCTTCTTCATCAGCCTATGGATTTGTTTCTTCCTAAGGGAAGATGTGTTGATTGCAAGAATTGGATCATCTTTCGTTTTCAAATGGTCTTCATTAGTATTGGAGCTTCTTCATTGTGGGGAGATATCTTGTCTCTCTCTTTTTCTATTATGGGGCCTAGGTCATATATTGTATATACATGATGGATGTAGTCCTTGGGGGGTATCACTGAGTCTTCCATCCTTCATCTTGTTTTATTTTCCTTTTTTTTTCTGTTTTGGAGAGAAGTTTTGTCCCACTTGGTTTTCTCCTTTTCTCCATTTGTAAGAGATTGCATTTATTGAATTTTCATTGTAAATGGGTACCTAACATGGCCTCACATTTGAGACCCATCTTCATATTCATCTTTGCATAGTTTGCATAATAATCTTCTCCCTAAGTTACACTTAAGGGGGGTGTTGGTGTGAATAAATGTCTTGTACCTAGTTAATCTCCTTACTAGAGACTTAGGGGACATATTCACATGTTAAGTTTACTTAGGATTATATGGTTCCTTCTAGAAGTCTTAGTAGTCATTTGTAGGTTTTATCTCATCCTAGATTTCTATGAGTTAGTTGTCTCATGTGATAGGATTAAGACACATGTCATGATCTTGTCTAATCATTCTTCACACCTTGCCTTTGTAAGAAAGTCCTCTTATGTACATTTACATATTCAACCATATTCAATCTTGCATTGTTGAAGGAAGCTATTCTTGCCATTTTCTCTCTCGTGGACGATATTTTGGTCTAGTAATTGTTCTTGGGGATGTTGAGGGGTCAGCATTAACTCTTAGGTGAAGCCACAATAGTGGTTTGCAATTCAAGTGAGGAAGGAAAACTCACAAAAAATGACCCCAAAGCAAACAAAGTGATTTTGGGGGTTCGTACGAACCTATTGGTTCAAGCGAACCCCTTCTGAATTTTGGCTGCAAAAAAAAAAACCAAATGCATAGAAAAGGGGTTCGACATAGGGGTTCATTTTAACCCCCCTTGCCCCTCATCCCCCTCCCCGAGACCCAAAAAAGTCTAAATTTTTACGCTTCGGAGGTCATGTTGAGGATGAAAATGGAGGAGTCTTTAGAAACCCATCTGAAATCAGGTAGTCCTCAAAACGAGCTATCCAACGAATATAATTTTAATATCTTTTAATTTTATTATGTATTTGTTTTTTAGTTTTATTAAACATTGGTTCTTCACCAAAAATGAAGGTCTTTGTTCTGCACATGTGGAAAAATAACATATTATCAAAATTTTTTTTTGAAAAATATGAGTGCACTAGATATTGAAGTCCTTGATCCAACAAAAAAAATAAAATTGAATTTTGATATATACAAAAAAAGTTACGCGTTATACGGTTGCACTATGTCTAAATTGTAATTGGTTTGACTTCAAAACTTGATTAAAGAAAAAATATTCAATAAAAAACTATCTAACCAAATGGAAGCACTAGATATCAGAGTTACAAATCTAAATTTGAAAGAATTAGAATTTTATCGTTCATGGGAAAAAATATTGTTTTCTGAAAAAAATAGTTTTCGTGGGAGATGGAAAAAGAAATGCAATCTGATTCCAAAAATTTTGAAAAAAATATTTTTAGAATCTACAGAAAAAATATGATGAGATTCTATTTTGCATCATCTTCAAATTCCTCACGGTTTAGCTGCTATAGGTGCCTGAATGTGAAGATTTAGTTAAAAATAATAGTTTCAGTGTCTAGTTTGGCCAAAAATTGTAAACCACTATTGTGGGATCACTCTCTTACAAAATGAATATTGATGTAATATTTGATTTTAGATGATTATGTAGACCTATAATCTACCATGATTTGTTTCCTTTCTCCTTTGATTGAGTGATAAATGATAATGTATTATCTTTCCATATGAAACTAGGGTCTTAAGGCATATTTTCAAATATAAAGATCTAGAGCCCAATTTATAAGATTTTGAAATGTAAGTCAATAGAATAATGATCACATTAAGAAAATGTTATCCTCGTAATTTGAAAAATTAAACTTTGAAAAAAAGAATGAAATTTTAAATATAATTTCATTTTGTATGTAACAAGATAAAATAATATGTATAAATAAATATAAACAAGAAAAATGAAAAAATGATTCAAAACCTTTTACAAATTTCTAAATATAAAACTAAATTAAAAAATACAAACATATTTTTCTTATACAATAAAAACTTGAAATTTCAAAAAGAATCATAATAATTAATTAATTCTAATAAAATAAATTATCATGTGTATATTGAGCCCCGCAATTTAGAATTTCAATCCTCCTTTAACAAGTGGACATCTCTATTGATGTAACTTTGTTTATAAGAAATTAATATAAATTTGCTTAGATTTACTAAAATAACTATAAAAATCTTTCCTACCAAAATTGTGAGAACACTTATTGATAGTTTTTTAATATATCATTATTGGCATTAATTTCACTAACTCTATCCCCCAATGACCACGAAGGACACCCTTATATCAAGGAACTTCTTGCCCAAAATATTGGATTAATAAATCCCATAATGAATTATTAAATATATATTTCTTTCTTTAGGATTCTTTTGATAAGTAATGTCCAAATATCACCTAAAAATATAATTAATTAAGCTACATGATATGGTGGCCGACATCCTTCTAGAGGAATCATTATTTAGATATTAATATAATCCTTTTTTTAAATGGTTAGTGGCTTTATTTTAGGGGGCCTTTGAATTATGCTATTGTCTATTTATTATCTCTTAAATTGTTTAGAATATATTTCACTCGTAAAGCTGTCTTTTGAACATGCAACTAGATGCTTAACAAGTTAATGTCACTTTCCTATAAAATAGATACATAGATTACCTAGTAAGTAATGATCTTTTTTATATATATTGTATTAAGAATAAATAATTACAGAGCTAATAATTTATATATCACTTCATGGGTGGCAATAAATATGATAGTTATAATTTGTAAGTGGATAAGGATTAAAGTTAAGAGAAGTAAAATAATCTTACAACATAAAGTTAAATTGTTGTATAAATAAAAGCTATATTAGTATAAAATAAAGCATATCTTTATGGAATAACTCACAATAATAACATACATTGAAATCATAATAGATACCATGTTTTGAAAATCTTTGATATTTGAAAAATATTAGTTTTCAAATCATGCATCCTTTTCAAACCTTCTATGATTTAGTTGACCTACTTAGTGAGATCTTTGTTGATGTTGAGTTGCTCTTTAATCTTTAGTCATTGTAAATAATTTTTATTTATTTCATATTTTGTGTAATCGTGAAATTTTCATGTACACGTCAATTCCCATTTTAGTTTTGGGCATATTCTAAGAGCTTGTCTTCATATTATTATACAGTAACATGTGACACAATATTGTGATTAATTCATCTTTTTTCTTCACCTTCAACCATCCTCATTCCTCTTCTTTATACGCATTTTGATTCACCCACCCTTATTTCTATTATATCTACTTTTATCCTCACACATTCTCATTATTTATTGGCCCGTATTTCCATATATTTATCCATTATATCTAGATTTTTTATCCCTTATTCTAAGATATTTTCATGGAGCACAAGATTGATCTTACATGTTATAGTTTTGACTTGAAAATGAAAAATGAAAAATCCAAATGTTTGATTCCTACTTTTCACATAGATGTGGTGAACCAACTGGGTACATGCTTGTGTGATGAATTGTTATGTTCTTTTATTTAAATATCATTTGATCATTAATTCATATAATGATCATCATTCAAAATTTTATTATTCTAAGGAGAATTGTTTATAGGAACATTTCAATTGAAGTACTAAAAATAATCAAATAATCAAAATCAAAATCAAAATCTAGATCACTTGCATACTTATATATTGTCTACCAACCATTTAATGATCATAAAGCTAGCCTTTCCAAGGGGTTGACCTAAAAATTGGCTCTAGATATTTGATACTCTCTCTAAGATATTTTTAAATACCACTAGTACTTAATAGCTAGTGAGGAGGAGAGAATCCAACACATTTTATAGGAGAAGTGCATATTTCACTAAACCAAATATATGAGCTATAGATCATATTTGCACTATAAAAAAATAACTAAGGGTCATATAATTGACCCAAATTTGTAGATTTAACATAAAGATATTTGTAATTTTTTACGGAATCTGAAGTGGCATACATAATGAAGGTATCAATTTTTTTATTAGATCATTAGGTTTTATAGTACATCAAGATTTTAATCTTTATTATCATTCCCAAAGCTAAATGCATATCTCTCACATATAATTTCTTAGACTAACATTCAATATGTATTTTACCCTCAACTTAGGTTATCTAAATTATTTTATGTTTATTAATTACATCAATTAATTTTAAACCTAGGAAGGTTATTTGAAGAAAGTATATTTTACCTTACAATTAGATACTATGATATTGGGGCACTTATCTATATATTATAATTATATGCTTTAAGGGTGAATCTTAACAAGGGGCTTTGATTATTTCCTTTTTTTCTCATTGAAAAGATTCTTCCTTGGAATACATTTTCTTATACAGGTAGTAATTTATATATATAAAAAAAAACTTTAAAGAATATATAGATTTAGCACCTAATTTGGCTCAATTATGTGTAAAGCTTCACATAACCTTGTAACCATTATTTTTTATCACTTTAGACCTTTTCTTTAAATTTACTCATTTTATCATCTTAGATGGTATCATAAGCATGATCCTACCCCTTGATAGAATCACTCGTTTGATTGTGTGCTCTAAATTCAAATTCAACTCACATTAATTTTGAGCTAAATTAATTCAAAATCATGAATATTTTCCATTGGCTTGCACCAGTTTCATTTAAATTAAGATCTAGAAAATAATATTTAAAGACATGCCCTAGGACCCTAGTTTCGTATTTGAATATTAAAAGCATTGAGAGTCCATCCAATCAATTAGAAAGGAGAACACACATTATATATTTTATGTTTGTATTTTATCCAAAGGAAAAACATTACATGAATCTTCATGTTAGTTTTCTTGCATCAATCATGCTCTGATCACCAACACATTACTCTTAAGATGTTCACAAACACCACATTCCATACACAAATATCTAGTACATACAAATGACAATTTGTATGCTTTAGTTGTGAAGGACACAATTGTAGGATTTAGATAAGATAAAAAATCTAGAGGTGTGAATTCCCAACACATTTTTTTTCTATGAGCTCAAAATTATAGAATTAGTCATTAATAATCATCAATACTTCCTCTTAACATTTATTTTGATACAATAGAGTTCTTTATTATAATAAATAATTCAAATTTAATTAGATAGATACACATTATTATCCCTTCTCCCTTTGTTAATTACACATTCCATTTTATTTTGTGATTGTGAATGAAATCTTTTCTATTTATTGTTAATCATTCTTATCTAATTTTCACACTTATATGACACTAGATAAAAAATACACCGACCTGAGGTCCCAACCCCACTAGTTCATCGGGTGGGTTAGGAATTATAGTCAGTAGATTATACTTGTGGGAGGCTACAGAGTTGGGCGAGTATGGTCAATGGGTAAGGCACACATGGTTGGTGAGCAAAGCTCTGTGGTCCCAAAGGGCACCCACCAACCTCCCTATTTCCACCCACCCACCCTATTTTCTACCTTTAGCAGCGTAAGGCCAATATGGTCAACTGCCAAAGGTGGGCCTTAGGTCCCATCTCACCCCACCTACCCTTCGGGACCGACCTATTCACCTTTGGGTCGGTCCCAAACCAAGGACGAATGGGTTCATCAGTACCAACCCCATTGACCTATTTGTCCTTGGTACCGACCAAAGACTAATAGGTCAGTCCTGAAGTAGGGCTAGGTGGGAGGAAATAAGTTTTTTTTGGGGGGGGGATGAGAGATATAGGGACCCTAAGGTGAATAGGTTGGTCCCAACCCCATCATCCTATTCATTCTAAATAAAAGAGGATAACTCTTTTCTCCCTCTTCATTTGGTGAATTTTTTCAATTATAACCCCTTAGGTCTAGATCTAGGACTTGTTTTTGTAAACACCTAAAAATGACTAATGCATTTATAATTTCATCATTATACTCTTCATTTCTTCTATTTATATTAATTAAATAAATTTTAATTATTTAATTATCTTAATATTTTTATCATACCTATTTTTTTTTTATATGCAAGAGAGAATTTATTAATAAAAATG
This sequence comes from Sequoia sempervirens, assembly GCA_007258455.2. Lineage (NCBI taxonomy): Eukaryota > Viridiplantae > Streptophyta > Pinopsida > Cupressales > Cupressaceae > Sequoia > Sequoia sempervirens. The sequence goes on from VDFB02292002.1 coordinate 36,914, forward strand.
AAAAGTTTACATAAATATCCAACCATGGCCAGCATGCAAGATTGCATCTGTAAATATTTTTTTAGCCATATTTTCTAATAATATCTAACACCTAAATCAGAGAAAAAAACTACACAATTAGTAATGATAGTAGAGTATGATTAACTTAAGTTGTCATCAACACCAAATTTTATGTGAGATCGCAGTTACATCTTTATTCGATTTAACTCATTCTTAAGGATTTTCTTTTTCTTTTTTTGCACTTCATGCTACTCCAACTCCCCATCCTCTTTATTTTTCAATCTTATGGGGCCATTCATTTGAGATATTTCCAATGAAACATCGTTTGAAATAGATGAATTCATATTTCCCATTGTAATTTTTGAAGGAGACTTGGCTTTTGGAATCGAGATTGCAATTTGATGAGCTATGTTCAATGGATTTACACTTCCTGTGTCTATTTGAAGAGGCTTCTTTTGGTCCACTTTTACCTCTAAAGAGTGATCCAAAGCTTGAGATTCTTTAATTTTTCCTACCCCATTATTTGGGGTAGAACCATGCCTTAGTGTAGATTATAATTCTTCCATCATCACCTTTGAAGGGTATTTAATTGAGTAACGGTAAGGGAGGGAATCAAACCACCAAGACTGTTGGGCTAAATTTTTAATGATTCTAGAATAGGAATTGTCCATATGTCATGTTTCAAAGCACTTCCTGCATCAAAAGGGAAAACCTTTGTAATCCAAGAGTTGAATAGGAATAGGAATTGACCATATGTCATGTTTCAAATCACTTCAAAGCACTTCATACAACATTTTCCATAGCTATTAATATTTATTTATTTCTCTAGCTATTATTTTGAATTAAATGAATTTATTTATTTAATTCGTCTATCTTTCCCCCTCCATCAAATTCAGATTTGGGTCTTACCTACCTTGAATTTTCCCATCTATTGATCTTTATAATTAATCTCCACCATTGATAACATGTCAAGTGAAGCATATATTACTCAAGATTGAAATATATCCCCCTTATTAAACTCTTTTATTCACCATAAGAATCTAGTATAAGTAACCCTCATCTTACAATTTCATAAGATGATATTCCATATCATGATGACACAAGTGTTGGAATATGTTGGCATTGATGTCAAAAGGGAATCAAAGGAGAAGTGTGTTGATCTTGTGTAGGAGCACATAATGGTATCATTGATGTCAAGGAGAGATAAGGTTGGCTATGAATATGGAGCACGGGTACTAGTTGCTAGTAAATGCATATGTTACAATGTTGTCATGGAGTTACAATAGAATCTTTAATGTATTTATTACGATGTTGTCTTTGATGTAAAAAGTGTTCTTGATGTCAAAGGAGTGTGGACTTGATCATGCAGGGAAGATGTCGACATGATGATAGTTCAATGGTGTGCCTAGATGTTATGGAGATGCAGTGGATTTGGTTTTGGAAGTTATGGTAGAGGATGTTGATGAAAGAAGCATGTTTCTACAAATTTTGCTATGTTTCTCAAATGTTCCATTATTGTCATGCAAGATTAACATGAAGTTGTAGAGGGTTCTTTCAAAAGATAAAGGCATAAACATGCATCATATTTGATGTGGGTTTTTCTAGAGAATTCCAGTGATGTGCTTTGTAGGTCCAAAAATTGAAGGATACACCCAAAAAAATGAACTATATTCACCTTCAAGTGTTTTAGGGTTTATCTCTTAAACCTTAATAGGTTTACAGTCATGGCGTTCTCGCAATTTTTTTTATTTCAATGGTGACTTGTGTTTGGCAATTGTAGGTCACATAATTTACAACTTATGTCATTCATCCCATGGGGGTGACTGACCCCTCTGCCTAGTGCTCAAGATTACTATGAATCCAGCAAGTCAGGGTGACAAGAGTATATTGACGAGACTCATCCAGGAGTCTCTTCGACAACCCCATGGTCATATCAATAGTGGGACATTAGTGTATCGATAGGAGGCAAGTTGGTGTCTCATCGATGACTCAACGATCATTGCATCAATGAGACACTCTTGTATTAGTAGGAGTTTGAAGGATCTCTCTTTGATGGAGCAATAAGGGGTGTGGTAGCATCATCAACAAGACTGGAGAACATCGGTGAGACCTTTGGGTGTGTCTCTCTAATAGAGCAATGAGAAGGTAGTGTTTAGTGTGGAACCCAATCATAATGATGTGGGTGAGAGTGATGATGAAAATAACATTTGGCATGACGGGATTGAATGAACGGTAATCCACATCCTTATTGTGGATTACAAAAAAGTGATGTGGACATGTGATGACAGTGTGTGTACCCCACATTGGAATGATGTATTGGGTGTTGTTGTTTTCATCGTAGTGACATTCTATCATTGGCAAGACTCTCAAGGTAGTCCCTCTGATGCAACAATGATAATCTTCATTAGGTAGACAAAGCAATATCACCAGGACTATGAAGTTTGTCCTTTTGATATGGTGATGGAAGAATTTAATGCAGATGGTGAGCCTGGTAAGGTAAGGGTGATGTGTATATGGAAGACAAATAGAACAAAGACACATGGCGATGAAGTGGATATGTGACATCATCAATAGTCTTCATCGATGTGACTAAAGGTCATCAACGAGACTTGTTCAAATGTCCCCCCAACAACCTGATGACTATTTCATCGGTGATACATTAGCGTATCACTAGGACTATGGAGCTAGTCCCAACAATAGGGTGATGGGAGACTGGATGCCGACTATGGGACCTAGTAAAGTAAGGATGACATGCATTGATGGTATTGTCATAAAGTGAATGATAGAATGAAACATGGTAGGAAGCGATATTGGAGGATGACATGTGGTGACATGATGGTGTGGGGACCACTTTTCTACAACAATGAATGGTATTGGCGTTCCAACACCATGTCGACGAGAGTGAAGTTGATGTCTCTCTAATAACCTGATGACTATCTCATCGACGTGACTTTGGTGTATTGGTGGGAGTCTGAAAGATGTCCCCTCAATGGAGCGATAGGGCAAGAAGCTAGTGGGACCCGATTGTGATGAAGGCTAACAGGTGGTGAAGAACAATTTCTTTGTGTACTAATTCGCATCATTGTTGCAAATTAGGTGGTGATGACATGGAAGAAAGATGGCATGTGGGCCAAGGTACTCAAAGGAAATGCATATCAAAGAGAATGATGGACATTGGTAGGACTATGGTATGTGTCTCTTCGAAAAAGCGATATGATAGATGACCCTTGAAGATTTGAACAACCGCTTCTCTAACAATTAGAGTTTAAAGGCATGTCAACAATCTAATTGAAGTTGATCAAATGTAAAGGCATGAAGATAAACAAAGGATCATAGGATCATGGTGAAAAAGAGAAGATTAATGACCAGTATTCAAAATTGAAGATCTATAATGGTCTGGTTCATGTGAATAGAGTTATGACTGGTAACCGACATAGAGGAGGAATTAATTGGTCCAACTGCACCAATGACCAATGTAAATGAATATTTGATCTTCAAGGTAGTAGAATAGATTACAGAGGTGATCAAGATTGAATTAGATTGAGTAGTCAAGAGAATGCATTGTATGCATAATTAGATTTTAGGGTTTGAAAGAGAGAATAAAGGAAAATTATTTGTATTAGAAATAAATGTTGTGTAGCTCGATGCAAAGGTATCTTCCTGGTGAGATTTACAAGTGAAGGAAACCCTAGCAAAAGATTTGAGATTTGAATGGTGGAGAGAGTCTTAAGGAAGAGATTGTAGATCAGTGGAGTTAAGCAAAAAGAAGACAATATGAGAATTGTCGAAGTAGTTGTATCTACTGTGTGTGTGAGAAGTCTACAAGTGCACAATAGTTGGTTAGAAAAGTTTACTTGCATATGATGGACCTATGTTTGATGGATCAAGATATATTTTTTGGACCTCACTGCTGGAAGGGTATTTGGGATCCATAGGAGTTGATGTTTGGATGTCAGTTGTGAATGGATATACAGTTCCTGCTACACCTCCAATAATTGAAGCTAAAAGGAAGGCATATGACGATAATGCTACAGAAAGAGATACAATTCTTCATGGGTTGTCAAGTTCCATATTTTTCAAAGTTATGCATTTTTAAAGTGCACGTGAAGTATAGAACAAGTTGAAGAGCATGTATGAAGAAAGTGATGTTGAGGTGTAGTCATTGATTGAGAGATATCATAGTGAATATGAAATTCTTGAGACAAGTGAAGTTGAGAAATCTACAAGTTGGTTCTCAAGTGAAGTTGCAACAAGAGGTGATGAAGAAGAAACATCTACTTCCAAATTAGAGGAGGTTGATGGAGAGGAAGTTGATTTCATTAGGAAATTGAGAAAAAGCTCCATAAAATATAGAGGTAAATCTACTTATAATATTGCTTTTGAATGTGTTCATAATAAAATGCATAACTCCAAGCAAGAAAATAGTAGTAAGTGAATGGATAAGGAGAATTTTCACACAAATGAAGAAGGTGGATCATTTGATGTAAATGGTAGATCAGATGATAAACATGGAAAGTTCAGTGGGTTTGACCCATTTGGAACAACTTCTGAAAAAGAAGTTGAAAGCTTTAATAAAGAAGAGATTGATAAGCTAACCAAGTGTCTCGAAGAATCTAATTAGATGGTGATCAACTTGAAGACTAAGGTGGAAGATGAAAGAAGAGAAAAATATGTAGTTTAGATTGAACTATAGTCTAAATTGGATGAGTGCATGAAGTTGAAAGCAAAGATAGTTTCTCTAAGAAAAGATTTAGAAAATGCTAAGGAGAAGATTGGCAAGGGCCTTAAGTTGAATAGCGGCTCTAAGATATTAGATGAACTAGTAAAATCACAAAATCCATCTAAAACCAAAGAAAAATATAGCCTGGGGTTTGAGAATGGAAAGAGTCCCTCAACCAATGCTTTTGCAAACTTGTATGACAATTTTATAGTTGAAGAAAGAAGTTGCACCAAGAATGAGAAAGCCTGCATGAGTTATTCCAAAGAAAATACCTTTGGAAATGGATGATCAAAAAAAGGTTGTACTAGAGTGAAGAAAGGAAAAGAAGAAAAGAATCCTATGGCTACTGAGATGAAGAAGTTAGATATAAAGAAGAATCCTGCAACAGAGAAGAATATGGAGAAACTAGTCCCTAATAAATTAAAGAAGCAATACACAAAGGAAGCTAATGTACATGGATCCCCAAGGATGAGATACATGAAGAAGAGAATGCAAAGTAGACCTCCTCATGCTACACAAGGTAGAAATATGACAAGGTACTTCCCATGTTTTAATGGTTATTGCTATGCTCGTAATCAATATTGTCATAGAGCTAGAGATTGTAGGGCTACACCTAATGGGAGCACAAAACATATGCATATAAATTCACTTTCTCCTATAATGAATATGCATGTAATATGCTACAAGTGTGAAAATTTTGGTCACATAGCTAAAGATTGCATATTAGACCTTGCAAGACCTGTAGTATAGAGCAAGAGGAAGAATACAAGGATACATCTTCTAGAGTGAACAATGGTTCACATACTTTTGTGAAGAAGGAAGGTGTGACAGAAAGGTAGTCAAAGAAGGTTTGAAGAGAGAAAGATTGGTAGGAAACACTTCATGAGGTTAATTCTACCTTACATCCCTAATTTGTAGTGAATAGGGTATGATTCTAGGGGAAGCTAAATTGGTGTTTCGTTCATCCCTAGAAATGAAGAAGGAGATCAAGTCAGGTAAAAGAAATTTTACAAATTTTGAATGAATTGATGGTTGTAGATTCATGGTCACATTCTTTCTCTTTAAAATGCTTATCAGAGAGTAATAACATCAACATATAGTAGATAGTTGCTGCAAAAATTGATATCAACAATTGGTATCAATAATTGAAGAAAAAGTGGTGTAGATGCTTTGTTTCTTGCCTACAAGGAGAAGAGATATGGCTAAAAGGAAATTTTTTTGTATGCAGTGTTTCTAAAGTGGTATCAAACCACTATAAATTGGTTTAGAACAATCTAGTTGGTACAAAGCCCAAAGTGAAGCAAATTCTCAAGTATGATGAGAATAAAATATTGCATGATCTCAGGCGGAGTTACTATAGATAGCAGTTCAATTGTATGATTAGATTAGCTAGTATAGATGAAGTGAAAAAATTGGAATGGAGAAAATGCATGAGTAGGCCAGCAAAAGAGGATGAATCAAGGTATATATAAAAATATACAATTGGTATCTATGGAGAAACTTCTTTTGGTATCAAATCAATGTTATACTTGGTACATTGTAGTTCAGAATGTTGAGTAGTATTAGGGAATGATATCATGAATTGGTGTTTGCAATATGATTCAATTATCTATAATTGGTATTTGAGCTAATCATATTAGAGCATGTAATGGCTCTCCAACTGACATTAGATACTATTAATTGGTACATGGTAGTTGGAGCATATGGTCTTTCCATTATAGTAAATAGGTTGATTGCATAAATTGGTATGAGAGCATAAATTGTCTTCAATTGGTATTAGTCAAAGGGGGAGCTAGATCCCTTTTCCATTGCTAAGAAAAAGTGAAGGTTGTAAGAGTGGTGACTTGAGATAAAGAAGAGGAGAAAGGATGAGCAAGTGCTCAAAATAATTGAGCATGGGGGAGAAGAAGTGATCAATGCTCAAAGTACAGAATAAGAGAGAAAGTTGTGAAGATGCTCATAAGGATGAGAATAGGAGAAGGAATGCCAAAGGGGGAGTAAGTCTCTTTGCTAGTTCAAATGAGGTTATTAGAGATAAAGAAGAGGAGAAAGGATGAGAAAGTGCTCAAAATAATTGAGCATGGGGGAGAAGAAGTGATCAATGCTCAAAGTACAAAATAAGAGAGAAAGTTGTGAAGATGCTCATAAGGATGAGAATAGGAGAAGGAATGCCAAAGGGGGAGTAAGTCTCTTTGCTAGTTCAAATGAGGTTATTAGAGATAAAGAAGAGGAGAAAGGATGAGAAAGTGCTCAAAATAATTGAGCATGGGGGAGAAGAAGTGATCAATGCTCAAAGTACAAAATAAGAGAGAAAGTTGTGAAGATGCTCATAAGGATGAGAATAGGAGAAGGAATGCCAAAGGGGGAGTAAGTCTCTTTGCTAGTTCAAATGAGGTTATTAGAGATAAAGAAGAGGAGAAAGGATGAGCAAGTGCTCACAATAATTGAGCATGGGGGAGAAGAAGTGATCAATGCTCAAAGTACAGAATAAGAGAGAAAGTTGTGAAGATGCTCATAAGGATGAGAATAGGAGAAGGAATTCCAAAGGGGGAGTAAGTCTCTTTGCTAGTTCAAATGAGGTTATTAGAGAACTACTAGACCCTTTGCGCTGCTTGTCAAAGGGAGAGAATGTTTTTAGGAGGAGTGATCCCTTTTCCATTGATGTCAAAGGGGGATAAATTCATGAAAATTCTTAAAGAGGAGCATTGGAGAAAGTGGCGATAGAAGTGGAAAGTAAAAGATGATACTGGTACAAATGTTGAATTGGTTGATTGGTATCATTGAGCATTTAAATTTTTTCCATCAATGACAAAAGGGGAGATTGTTGGAATATGTTGTCATTGATGTCAAAAGGGGACCAAAGGAGAAGTTTGTTGATCATGTGCAAGAGCACATAATGGTGCCATTGATTTCAAGGATAGATAAGGTTGGATGAGAATATGGAGCATGGGTACTGGTTGCTAGTAAATGCATATGCTACAATGTTGTCATGGAGGTACAAGAGAATCTTGAATGCATTTACTATGATGTTTTCTTTGATGTCAAAAATTTCCTTGATGTTAAAGGAGTGTGGAATTGATCATGCAAGGGAGATGTTGGCATGATGATAGTTTACTGGTATACCTAGATGTTATGGAGATGTATTGGATCTGGTTCTGGAAGTTATGGTATAGGATGTTGATCAAAGGAGCATGTTTCTGTAAATGTTGCTAAGTTTCTCAAATGTTGCATTGTTGTCATGCAAGATTAACATGAGGTTGTAGAGGGTTCTTCCAAAAGACAAAGGTGTAAATAGGCATCAAATTTGATGTGGGTTTTTCTAGAGCATTCTAGTGATGTGCTTTGCAGGTCTAGAAAGTGAAGGATACACACAAAAATGAGCTATATTCATCTTTAGGTGTTTTAGGGTTTATCCATTAAAATCTAATAAGTTTACAGTCATGGTGTCCTCACAAATGTTCTATTTTGACGGTGACTTGTGTTTGATGATTGTAGGTCACATAAGTTACAAATTATGTCATTCATCCTATGGAGGTGACCGACCCCTTTGCCTCGCACTCAAGGTTACTCATATCTAGAAGGGTCAAGTGATAAGAGTATATCGATAGGACTCACCTAGGAGCCTCTCTAATAGCTAATGGCCATATCATCGACAGGTGACTAGTGTATCGATAGGAGGAAAGTCAACGTCTCATCAACAACCCAATAATCATTTCATTGGTGAGACACCTGTGTATTAGTAGGATTCTGAAGAATCTCTCTATCTGATGGAGCAATAAGGGGTGTGGTAGCATCATTAGCGAGACTGGATGACATCGGTGAGACCTTTGGGTGTGTCTCTCTAATAGAGAGATGAGAAGGTAGCGTTTAATGTGGGACCTAGTCATTATGATGTGGGTGACAATGATGACAAAGATAACATGTGGCATGATGGGATTGAATGAATGGTAATCCACATCCTTGTTGTGGATTACGAAGCAGTGACATGGACATGTAGTAAAAGAATGTGGACCCCACATTTGAATGATGTATTGGGTGTTGTTTTTATCGGAGTGACATTCTATCAACAAGACTCTCAAGGTAGTTCCTCCAATGTAATGATGATAACCTTCATCGAGTGAACAAAGTAATATCATTAGGACTATGAATCTTGTCCCTCTGATATGGTGATGGAAGAATGTAATGTAGATGGTGGGCCCGGTAAGGTAAGGGTGATGTGTAAATGAAAGATGAATAGAACAAAGACACATGGCGATGAAGTGGATATGTGGCATCATCAATGGTCTTCATCGGTGTGATTAAAGGTCATTGGCGAGACTTGTTCAAATGTCTCCCCGACAACTTGATGACCATTTCATTGGTGAGACATTAGCCTATCGCTAGGACTATGGAGCTAGTCCCAACAATAGGGTGATGGGAGATTGGATGTTGACTATGGGACTCGATAAAGTAAGGATGACATGGATTGATGGTACTGTCATAAAGGGAATGATAGGACGACACATGGTAGGAAGTAATATTAGAGGATGACATGTGGTGACACGATTTCATGGGGACCACTTGTCTACAATAGTGAATGGTATCAGCATGACAACGACATTTTGATGAGAGTGAAGTTTATGTCTCTCTAATAACCCGATGGCTATCTCATCAATGTGAATTTTGTGTATCAGTGAGAGTTCGAAAGATGTCCTATCAATGGAGTGATAAGGTGAGAAGCCAATGGGACCTGATTGTGACGAAGGCTGATAGGTGGTGAAGAACGATTGCTTGGTGTGCTAATTCACATCATTGTTGCAAATTAGGTGGTGATGACATGGAAGAAAAATGCCATGTGGACCTAGGTACTTGAAGGCAGTTCATATTGGAGAGAATGATGGATGTCGATAGGACTGTGGTATGTTTCTCTCTAACATAGTGAGATGATAGATATATGATGAAGATTTGAATAACTACTTATCTAACGTTCAAAGTTTAAAGGCATGGTGACAATCTAATTGAAGCTGATAAAACAACCATGTTTTAAAGGAATGAAGATGAACAAAGGATCATAGGATCATGGTACAAAAGAGAAGATCAACAACTAGTATTCAAACTTGAAGATCTACAACAGTTTAGTCTATGTGAACAGGGTTACAACTAGTAATCGACATAGAGGAAGGAATTAATTGGTCCAACTGCACCAAAGACCAATGTAAATGAAGATTTGATCTTAAGGCAATGAAACAAATTACAGAGGTGATTGAGATTAAATCAGATTGAGTGGTAAAGAGAATACATTGAATGCATAATCAAATTTTAGGGTTTGATAGAGAACAAAGGAAAATTATTTCTATCAAAAATAAATGTTGTGTGGCTCGATGTAGAGGTATCTTGCTAGTGATATTTTCAAGTGAAGGAAACCCTAGTAGAAGATTTGAGAAGATCTAAATGGTGGAGAGAATCTTGAGGAAGAGATTGCAAATCAGTGGAGTTAAGCAAAAATAAGACAATCTAAGAATTATCAAAGTAGTTGTATCTGTTGTGCGTGTGAGAAGTATGCAAGCGCATAGGGTGCTGAATAGAGTTATGCATTGCTGAGTGTGTGACAAATGTAGAGTGAGAAGAGAGAGTGAAATGTAGTAGACAAAGAATACACATGTAAAGAAGTCCTAAACTATAATACATAATATCTTCTAGGTTTTTGCATTCAAGGTGAAGAGAGCATGCAATGCAACAAGATAGAAAAGTGATTGTTCTATGTGCAAAGGAGAGTGTAAAGCAGGGGTGTGTTGCTAGAAGTGCAGGTCCAGCAGTAGAGTGTGAGTTGCAAAAAGTGTAAAAATGTATTGAATGCAATGATACATGATCATTTTTTGTAGAACCAAGTCTTATGCATACTTGTGTTTGTTATCATAGAGGTGGTTGCCTCATTTTACTGAGTTGTGGCTCAAATTAGGGTGTTGTTACATCCTTGGAGTTGTAGCTCCTAAAATAGGGTGTTGTTGCAGCCTTGAAGTTGTTGCTTCTAAATTAGGCGGGTTATGCTTCCTTGGGTTGTATCCCTAAAACATTGTAACAAAGATTTCTTTTGTGACATTGGATTTGAGCAGTAGACTCAAGCAACTTTGGTCACCATGGTTTTTCCCATCATGGGTTTTCCACGTACATATGGTGTTATGTGATTATTTTGTGTGCATGCATATTTATGTCTCTGCATGTTTAGCATCTACACATTGGATGGTTAAGGAAATAATCTACATAATTTTTTTGAGTATCTACTCATTCACCCCCCCTCTCAGTAGATCATTGTGTTCCAACAACAAGATGATCTTAGAAATCCTTACATACCTCACAAGGTGTTGATATATGGAAAGGAGTTCCACCTCAAAGTGGGACACCTCACTCCATATGAGTTAATAAATTCAATAGAAAAATATTACAATAAATTGAAAACTAATCAAACCCTTATGACAAGGAAACACCATTAATGGCCACTTTAATGGATAAATCCTCCCAATAGCACATGAATTCCAATAACAATATCCAAGATACTTTCTACTTTCGAAGTCATTATAATATATATAGTCTTTCTAGAGATAACTACTATTATCCCATGCATGTTGAATATATACTTTATTCTAGATAACTAAAGGGATGAATTAAAAATTATATGCACCCTAATAAATCATTCATTACTACCTAATACACTATAGTATTATACTTAATGTAGTTACATTATTTTAGTGAAGGGTGATTCACTACTCATGAGTCTCTTTATTCTCAAGAGATTCCCAAAGAGAGACAAATGGATTGAAAAGATAGCATTTAAGGAAGGAAAAGAAGCTTCCCGAGCCATTACCACTGAAAAAATTTGTTGACAAGTGGAAAACATGCTTAGAAACGGTCGTTTGATGTTGAAACATCATAGGATGCTAGTATAGTGCACAGACATTCGTGCAGTGCACTAGTGTCCAGACACATCATGCTACAAAACAACATGAACAAGAAAAGCACAAGGTTTGACGCAAGGTTGACACATGAGGGTGGTTGCTAAAAAGGGGTCTCAAGTATCCTAAGAGGGAAACACATTGATATAGGGGCTAAAATGAGCCTACACAAGATGCTAAGGGAGTGGACACTAAAGAAGATGCAAGAATGTATGTGAAATTACAAGAGATGCAATTTTATGACATTACAATTATATTTCATATCCCTTAGACATGTTTCTCCCTCAAAATGAGAGAAAATATGCAATTATATAACTTATTACAAAATATGACCTTTCTATGAAATAGATCAATTATATTACATAATAAAAATATATTATCCCCATATATTAAGGGCAAAATTTTAGCTTTCCAATGTATATTTTTAGTCTTCCTCTTATTTTTCTAGATATGAACATGTATAATAGCTTGAATAAGTAGAAGCCAAAATAATAATTCACTTCAAGAACTTATGTACTAGAATCAAATTTGAATCAAATTTTAAGGCTAAAATAATAATAAGGATCTATGTATAATAAACTGATATAATGCCATCCATAGGAAAAGACTCTAGTGCTAGTTTCAAGATTAAGGAATACTAATTGTGGAAAATCATTGAGAATTAATGAAAGCTAAGAGAAATTATTGTTTTAAATAAAATCCTCTACTACATAATATGTATGGGAAAACATATAAAAATAGGATAAATATCCAATTTTAATTAAAAATATTTTTATCTTGTATGGAAGATTCTTCATAAATAAGTTCAAATAAATTACTCTCTCACAATTATAAAATATTCATGCTAATCTATGCAACTATCCTCTAAATCTAGCCATGCATATATTTAACTTTTAATATAGCTATTTTATCTTAAAATGAATAAACTCTTGTTTAATGGTATCTAAAAATTTATTGCAATCTAATCTCTAAGTTCATTTTCAATTTGGTGCATTTCAATTAGGGTTTCTCAAAATTGAAGATTTCCTAAGAAAACCAGGATTTAATTTTTTGAACAAATATTATTTTCTACAATAGATCTAATAAGAAAATAATGTAAAAAATAATATTTAAATATTTCTACACACTTATTTGAAAAAAATAATTTCCTTGGATTATAACCTATATTATTTTTTCAAAATCCATGCATCACAAATGTATGAAAAATTAGAATCACAAAATCAAATTTAAATCACCATATCTTCCTTGATATTGGTCTAACTATTTAATTTAATTACTTCATAGAAATATATCAAATTCCTCTCTCTAATGAATATATTTTTGTTTTTCAAGACTTATGTTAGACACACAACCCTCTACAAGAAATTTAGTCCTAAATAAAATAAATAAATAGCAACAACAAAAATTATTCCCAAATTTTTCTAGAAAGAGCTCTAACACCAAATGGTATGTTGCAATATATTTAAAAATGTTCAAACCCTTAATATAGGGCAACACCATATATTAACCATTTCAAGGGGGGAAGCCTTGTAATGTCACTTCAAAGGGGGCAATCTTTTTAATAGAGAACAAACTTCAATAACAATATCCGAGATGCCTTCCACTTAAGAGGTCATTACAATATATAGATTATTTGTAAAGACAACTACTATTATCTTATGCATGTGGCATACATAATTTACTCTAACTAGATGACTTATAAATCATATGCAACCTATATATTATTTATTGCTACTTAATAGACAATAACTTATAGCCTTATGTGCCTTACAACATGTGAGGATAAAATAATAATAAAATAGTGGAAAGGTGTGTTGGGTGTTTTTTATAGCCCCTAGTAATGCAAGAAAGTACTAGTTGTATTAAGTTCTTATGTTGTGTGCTTGGATCTAGCCCCTAGTTACATGAGAAGGAATTTAATGTTTAATTTCTTATCCTATTAGTGTTTTATTTTCATATACATTTATTTTTATATTCAAGGATACTTGGGATTGCATGCACTTTCATATAGTAAATATATGATATTTCAACATTTGGAATGATAAAATAGATGTTATAGATTTATACATACTTTAGATGTGTTTTAATAGTTTAAAATTTACAAGTAATAGGTTTCATGGTGGAATATTTTTAGAATATGGGGAATCCCTTAATAAATTTGTATTAATTTTTCTTGGGTTATTCTAGTAGACTTATATTAGTTTTTAGTGAGGAGGTTCTTGGAGTAAACAATATTATTGTTCAAAAGTTAATTTTTAGTTGAAAAATACAACTTCGATATTATATGTGTTCCATATAGTTGGTTCTATAGTAGTTAATTTTAATATAAAGTTTCTCTAAAATGGTGAATTTTAATTGTATATGTGTTCCATAGTAGGTGGTTATATAGCAATGAACTATATCAAGAAGTAATCTTCATACCATGTGGTTCTACTATAGTGAAATTCAATAATAGATGTGTTTCGTCGAAAGTGAATCAATATTGGTAATATTTAAAAACTAAAGTGTTTCAAAATAGGTGGTTCTACAATAGTGAACTTAAATAGTATATGCGATGAGTACATGATTATACTAAGGAGGGGGAACAACAAGCATACACAATCTAGCAATTATGAGAAAAATGAGAACAAAAGATTTATGTGGAAGCCTTTTTAGGAGAAAACCATGTTATAATATTGTTTATAAATAAAAAAAATCTCTTACAAACTTTGTGCCTGCACCAACCTATCGAATACACCAATCCTTGTTAAACTTTATAAGCACCAACCCACTAGAGAAACCAATCCTGAACACTAAGAACCAACACAGTAGGAGAAACCAATCTCTTTGGTATGAGGCACCGACCTCTCCAATATGAGGCACCAACCTCTAACTCAAAAAAGTCTTATCTTCTTGATTATATTTCCTTTACAAATCTACATATATTTCCCTCACAAATATGCATGTATTTGATGTAACATTTCCACACAAATTTCCTTCAAATATTTCTTCTCAAGGTCTGCTCAAAATTGAACGATTTATATTGTATCTTTCTTGCTCAAAAAAAATCTCATCTTCCTTAAATACCATCTACAATGCCTCTTCACAAGGGAGGTAATCCTTCACAAATTTACAACATTCTTTATCTTTTATCTCTGCTCTACATTTTCTCAAAATCTACTCTAAGTCTACTCTTAAATCCTCTTGTAATTTTCCATTAAATATTCTCTAAATGTACTCATAAATATTCTTTAAATATGCTCATAAATCTCATTTAATTTTGCTAATAAATCTCCTTTAAATCTGCTCTCAAATCTCTTTTAGAAATCTTCTTTTAATTTTGGAAATCAATTCTTCTTCTTCTCCTAGGTCTATTATGAATTGGAAATGATTTGCATTGAATTGTTCTTTTAAGAAACCTCCAAACCAATTCTATTTGGTTGGATCATGTGCCTTTTCACAAACTAGGTTGTCCTCCTCAAAGGGGGTTGGCCATGTATGAGAAAAATAATAATAATTTTTTTTACTCTCCAAAGTGGCACTGCAAGTTGGCTAGTGTTAGCATTAATATGAGGTCTTTTCCTTGGGTGTCAAGGATGAGGTTGGATAACATACATTTAAATATTCCTTGAAAATGTGCTAGTAAAGGTAGTTGGCCATTATTATCCTTATGTGTCTAATTCTATTTCATCGTTTCCACTGCACATAAATTGGTCTTCTTCTTGAACAAATTATTTTCTCTTCGACATTAATGACATTCTTCTTGGTCTAGTGATGACATCATGACATTCATGACAATTTTGTTGACATCAATGACAATAAGTTTTTCCAAAATATCCCATATGAATTTTGACATCAATGATAAATAATCCAACAATCTCTCCCTTTGTCATTGATGGAAACACAATTACTCATTTTGTTGTAAGTCTCCCTCTTTGACATCAATAGAAAAGGGATGTAACATACTTCTTTCCTTCATGATGTGATTATCCCTCTTGTCTGTGATGTTTCCCTTTCTATAGAGTTCCCACTTTTGAAAACTCTAGCCCTTTGACATCAATGGAAAATGGATGCTCAATATCCTCATATAGAATATAAATTGGCTGATATATCTTTGAATTGTCTTCTTCACAGAGCTGAAATATAATGTGATGATTAGCTCCCCCATAATTCATACTTCTTATGGATTTAGTGATACCTCTTATTCATGAAATGTAGTTTACGCAAGCATAGACCTCTCATTCTCTTGTTCTTGTTTCCTCTTCCAAAATTTTGTAGATTCTTCATTTTTCTTGCCAAAGGTATCCAACTTCTTATTTTTCTAGGAGGTTTCACAAAACCACTTCTACAAAAGCATGCTATATGACCATAGTTTTTGCACTTATAACACATACTATTGAAATCCATTAAAGGAGCAAATGGATTGTAGTTTCTATTTGAAAATCTATAAGGACTTCCATTTTTGTTCCATGCAAAGTTAACTCTTGTATGTTTCATGTAATTTGTTGCTTTATGACCAAAATTGTTTCTTGTGTGTGTGTTACAATCTCTTGCTTTATGACCAAAATTATTACACAAAAAGCAATAACCAAAGAAAGAATGTTGGAACCTATTCATGTGTGCATACCTTGGATGAAAGAAATTTATGAATTTATCCTAGTTGTCTTTTGGAGGAGTTCTGATTTTGTGAGGAATGCCATTTTTTTCTTCTTTTTTCTTTCATTATTGATGGACCCCTTGAGTACATCTACATACCCTTTTGACTTTTCTGCATTTATCATCTTTGGTGGTTTTTTAGCATTTTTATTTTGATCTTCTTTAGTATTCCCTTGATTTCTTCATAGCCAATACTAGTATTCATGAATTATGTCACGTGGAAACTGATAATATCATCTAGAATTTTAGAGTTTTTTTTCTCAAACTTGAGGATTTTGTTCGACTTAGTGGTTTTCTAAATCCTAGTTCCTTTCTCAAGGAAAAAATTTCATATTCTAACCTTTCATAAATTTCTTCATTTTTCTTCAATTTGATTTGTACCTCCTCTTCAATCCCTTTTTCTTCTTCAATTTGAATTTTTACATTGATGATCATCATTATGGACTCTTCAATACTTTTTGATAAATTCTCCTTAGATTCATTGTCCTCTTGAAGTTGTAAATTTTTCTTCAAGTTCTTATTTTAAGTTTCTTGATTTCATCTAGGGCACAAATAAGCCCCTCTTCCAAATCTACTTCCCCATTCATTTTAGCATTTGTTTCCCCTTCTATCTCCTTCTCTTCCTTTTCTTTACTTTCCAAGATATCATCTTTTGTTTCTATCACCATGAATATAATCATCATCTCTATTTCTATTGGATAACTCTCTTTGGATGAACCATTTTCCTCCTTGGAATAGAGTCTTTTCTTGTTCTTGTAAAAGTTCTTCTTTTTCTCAAAATTTCCTTGTTTGTGGCCCTTTATGTTGATAATGTTTGCCACCTTTTTAAAATTATGTTCTTCTTCACTAAATTTTATTTTTTCATATGGGAATTTTACTTCACAACGTCCTACCTTTCCAAATTAAAGCATTTGAGAGTAAACTTTCCTTTGTACTTGCTAGATCCTTTCTTTAGCTTCCTTACAAAATGATCTTCTTCATATGATTCATCATTAGAACTATTTCTTGATTCAAACTCTTTATTCTTCATCATTTTTGAGGATTCGAAAGCTACTTCTTGCTTTGATGACTTATCCTTTTTAGTCCTTATTTCATATGCCATGAAGATCCCTTTCAATTCATCTATAGTTAATTTATATATCCTTGATTTCTTTTATGTCAAAAACATTGGCATTGAATATTAAGGGTAGAGACATCAACACCTTCTACACAATCATCAAGTTAAGTCTACTTTGTCACCAAGACCCCTTATGATATTTAAAATCTCATCCAAGTGAAGCAAATAGGCGGAAATATTTTCTTCATCATCCATATTTAGACTTTTGAATTGTCTTCTATTGGTTTGAAGCTTGGCCTTCTTAAATTTGTCACCCCCTTCATAAATTTTATTTAGTTTATCCCAGATCTCCTTTGTTGAATCACAATGCATCACTTTAACAAACTTTGATTCTAATAAAACACACAAGATTGCATTCATGGATTTTGTATTGTTCTTGCTAGCCTTCTTTCCATCCTTATCCATTGGTTGGCATGTAAGATATTTATAACCACTTACTATTGATTTCCAAATATCAAAGCCAAGAGCCATTAAGTAAGTGCACATTTTTATGATCTAAAAATAATAGTTTTTTCCAACAAATAATGGAGCCCTATTGGAGGATAATCCTTCTTGGAAATCTATGTGCACTCTTAAGATCCTCCTACTGATTAATCTATACCTTGAAGTAACCAACTCTGATACCAATTGATGAGAACACACTTATATTAAGAGGGAGGTGAACTAGTATAATCTAATAATTTAGTTTTATAAAAATTAATCAATCATAGCAACAACAAGCACACAAAATCTATCAATTGAGAACACACGATTTACATGGAAACCCTTTTAGGAAAAAACCATGGCAAAGTATTGCTTATATATATAAAATTCTCTTACAAATTTGTAGGCACCAACCTATAGGAGACACCAATCCTCATTAATATTTGTAGAAACCAACCCACTAGAGACACCAATCCCCACAACTAAGCACCAACCCAATAGAGACCCCAATCCCCATCACTAAGAACCAACCTAGCAAGAGACACCAATCTCTTCAATATGAGGCACCAACCTCTCCAATATGAGGCACCAACCTTTAACTCAACAAAGTATATCTTCTTGATTATATTTCCTTCATAAATCTACATATATTTTCCTCACAAGTTTGCATGTATTTTATGTAATATTTCCACATAATTTTCCTTTGAATATTTCTGCTCAAGGTTTGTTCAAAATCAAATGATTTGCATTGTATCTTTATTTCTTTAAAACACTTATCTCATCTTACTTAAATACCATATGATATACCTCTTCACAAGAAGGTGATCTTTCACAAATCTACAAGATTCTTCATATTTTATCTATACTCTAGATCTACTCAAAATTTTCTCTAAGTTTTCTCTTAAATCTTCTTGTAATTCTACATTAAATATTCTCCAAATTGCTCATAAATATTATTTAAATATGATCATAAATCTCCTTGAATTCTACTCATAAAGTTCCTTTAAATTTTCTCTCAAATATCTTTTAGAAATCTTCTTCTTTTCATTTTGGAAATATTCTCTTATTCTTCTGCTAAGGTTTGCTATAAATCATAAATGATTTGCATTGAATTGTTTTTTTAGAAAACTTCTAGACCACTTTTTATTTATATGCAATAATGTGCCTTTTCATAAACTAGGTTGGCCTCCTCAAAGGGGGTTAGTCACTTTATTTTATTCTCTCCAAAGTGGCATTGTAGGTTGACCAACATTATCATTAATATGAGGTCTTTGTCTTGGGTGCCAAGGATGAGGTCAACTAACATACATTTAAATCTTCCTTGCAAACATACTAGTAAAGGTGGTTTTCCATTATTTTCCTTGGGTCTCTAATTCTATTTCATCATCGTCACTTCACATAAATTGATCTTCTTCTTGAACCAATGATTTTCTCTTTGACATCAATGCTGGTCTAGTGATGACATCATGACATCCATGACATTTTTCTTGACATCAATGACAATAAAATTTTCCAACAATCTCCCATATACCTTTGACATCAATGACAAATAATACAAGAACATGTGTTCTATTGTAGGTGGTTTTGTAGTGCAAAATTTAGAAATATATGTTACATAATAGGTGATTCTCTAGTGATAATATTCAATAACAGATGTGCTCTGTAGTAGGTGGTTCTACAATGGTAACTTTATTAGTAGATATATTCTATGGTAAGTGGTGCTATAATAGTCACTATTAGTAGAAAATTTGTTCCACAATAGGTGGTTCTATAGCAATGACCCTTAGCAGTAGATATGTTCCACAAGAATATGGATCTTCTTCAATAGTTGTAAATTTCTTGAAACAAGAGCCTTTAGTAGTTTTGATATTTCTAGATTGTAAATGTGTGCAATATTTTACATCAAACTTTCAAATCATATTCCTTGATCCATCATTAGGATGACTAGAAGTTAGAGAGAAGAATGACTGTTTCTCATCTTGATGATGGATTATGGAGAATTATTTGAAACATTGATGTAAAAAAATACACATGGTTATAATCCAAAAATCTCAGCACTATTATCATGGACTGTGAAAACAATATGTTATTAAGAGCATTTAGTATCAAGAACATATTTTGTGGTGAGAAAGTATCTTCTAGATTGAAAATGTTAACCATGATGGCATGAGAAACTCCTTGGCACATAATTTTATTTTTGCATGATATGTTTTAGTCTATGAATTTGTTACAAAAATATTTAATATGATTCCTTCAAAAAATACATATGATTTTCAATCGAAATGGTGTAGTTTTATCATTTAGGGATATATAGTTTGTAGTTCTTTGAAAAATTGGTGGTAGATTTATTAATGGATCTTCCATATGAGATTTACTTATACTAAACTTGTAAAATTGTCTTGTATACTTGTAAATGTCCTAATGTAAACCTATAATAATGCCATAGCATATTTCTGTAAACATCCACGTGTTTTGGTTGCAAGCTGAATCTATTAGTTATAGATAAAAGTTATCTTCAAGGTTTATAAACATTGATCATGGTTATTTGACTAGGTTTAGGTCACTTTCAATGGAATCATTGGTAGTAATATTATATTATGTCATGGTATATTATGGATCATGAGTGGAGATCTTGGCATCATATAGTTAATTGTATAGAAAAATTACTGGTCAAATATAATTATTTAGAAGATAAAAATCATGGTTCCTTAAGAAAGCTCTCGGAGTTTATATCGATCATGCAATGGAAACATTAGATATGGTTTGGAGGTAGTATTCTAGAGCTAAATTTAGTGATAATTTTCCTTGGATAAGTTCTAAATATTATAATGTTTCACTTAGATTTTTATTAACATTAATGATCAATTATGTATCTATCAATGCTATAAAAATTGGGCTAAGGATAGGTATCTCCTAGTTGTTGGAGATATGATGTTAGAAAGGGTTGATTCAATCAATACTTAAAAAAAAATATATTGAGGAATTAAGGTTGAATGCAAATTTAGGATGGAACCAACAAGGAGATTATTTAGAGAGTGATTCAAAATGATTCTATGAAGGAACAATATCACACCCCACAATTTATGAGGTCTACCTAGTTGGTATTGATTCAATAGGTAGATCTCACCTGATTTTGAGGATGAATTTGAGGAGTACAAGTTTTTTTTGTATTAATAATAGTATAAATGCTCAAAAGATACAACCATGTATTCAATTATACAGTGCTATGCCAACAAATACACTAGATAAGCTATGTATTGTATATGCAGGAGTACGATGTTTTTCTATTGGCTATGGTATTATTCCCTACATATAAAAATAGATATTGGTATGATATTATTTTTTACTTTAGATTCTTTGATGTATTAATACTATTGAAGACAAGAAAAATTAAGAGAAATAATATAAATATTTAAAGAAATATGAAACCTTTTACTTTGTCCACTCCTTTCTCCTTTGATTTAGCTAAAAAGGAGTCACACCCAACACTCTCTTGATGTGCTCCTTTGATGTATGGAATGTGGTTGCTTATAAAACTAGTAGCATGATAGTAGGATTAAGATGATAAGAGATTAAATAGATAGCATGAGGCTATGATGAAGATGGATTAGATAGAAAATGGAGTAGCATAAGGCTATGGAAGAAGTAGGTAGAAAATTGGGTAGCATAACACTATGAGAAAGTGGATTCTCAAATGGGATGAGAGGCTCTCATTTATCTAATTTCCATGAGGGAAATCAAGGTCCAAAATACATTGATTGAGGATTATGGTTTGGATTGAAGTTGTAGCAATGAGGGCTAGGTTTAGGATTTGATTAGGGAAAAATCCTTATGTAAATGGTTAAAATATTTGGAGATGTAGTATGAAATGGATTGTTAATATGCAAAGATAGTTTAAATTTTACGTCCTTTCACATGTTAGAGGATAAAGGTGGGAGGGATACTTGTCATATGATAGAAAATTTAGATTGTGATCCATGTGAATGAATTCAATGGCTAGGATTAAATGGACAAGGATTGAGGAATAAAATAGAATTAAATATTGGAGGAAAGGTGGTAGGGATTAATCAGCCTAAATTAGTTAATTAATTGATTTAGGTGGAGGATTTTGGGGATAAGGCTAGACTTAATTAATGAGTATAAATTTATTTAATTAAAGGTGAAGGAGAAGGGTAATGGATAAATTAATTATGAATATTTATTTAATTAATTGGCTAGGACAAGGTGGGATAAAGGTGATGGGTAAATTAATTAAATAAATAATAAATATTTGTTTAATTAATGGGTAGGATAAGGCAAAGTCAAGTGTGATTAGGTATGGTCAAATTTTAGGCGTCTATAACTATGTTTTACCTTAGAGTTAAAAATTAGATGTTAGGATAACTTCCTTATGTGGGGATTTAGAAATCTATACTCCATATCTAGAGCACCTTTCTATATTGTGGAAACATTCTCTAGGTTTCAATACATTATATTTTCTCATCATGATGAGAACATAACATTCACTACAATGATGTTGTTTTACACCAAATAAGATATAGAACATGTTTCATGTCCTTTATATGAGTAAAATTGGTGGTCCTTCATATGCTATAGTCTATACTAGACCATACATTTCCCTAGCATGAAATTTCTTTAGTACTAAACTTTGACATGTTAAAATTTTAGTAACATGTTTCACATTAAAAACATGCAATATTTATTGTACCAAACTTTGATAGTATGTTTAAACTTCAAAACTAGATGAACTTTGTCAACATGTTTATACTGAAGTAGCATGAAATATGTGTGATATTAAAATTTGATAATATACATTGGAACTTTAGTTGTAGATCATGCACTTGGTAACATGTTTGTAATTTAGTAGCATGGAAGTTTTGTAATGCTAAACTTGGACAACATATTGGACCTTCAATGGTAGATGAAATTTAATAGCATATTTGCACTTCAACAATCATTTTGGAACTTTTTTAGTAGGTTGAACTCTAGTATCATGTTGGAACTTTAGCAACAAGTTCCTTTAGTGCCAATGAAGTTCTAAAGAAAGCAATTGGTTTTAAAGTGACTTGTAGATGTAAATTAGGTATGATAGATGGATATTAGGAGGGCTATCCATGGATATGTGTATACCTAGATTTGTTAAAGTAATCTAGATAGTATAAATAATTCCTACACTAATAAAAGAGGACATGATATTAAATAAATTACAATCAAAATAATTTAAAAAAAATAAATTAGATAATGAAGTATGATCATATAATGCATAATTTATCTCAAGAAAATGAGTTTGAGAAAAAAGATGATAGTGAAGGTGTCTTATTGTACCATTCAATAATAATATCGTTAAAATATGATTTCAAAGAGAATGCACCCTCATGCATGAGAACCAACTATTTCTAGAGAGCTTGTGGTAGCATAACATTCCTAAAAAGATAAGTGATACATCCTCCACCCAAAGAACTAATTAAATAGAAGAAGAAAATGGGAAATGATAAAATGGTAAATAAGAAACTATGGAAAAAGAAACCAAGAGTTATGGTGCTAAAATATTGTAAATTCTAATGCCTCATTCCAAGTTAGATCTCTAGGTTATTTTTGGAATATTTTTTATTTAACATAAAGATGTCATGAACCCATTAGCAACTTGGGCACTCTATTTTGGCTCTATTATAGTTGGTTAAATATTCTCTATGATGTATAATAGCATGTGCCATAGATTAGTCAATATTCATGGTCAACATTATAACTCCCTTCTTACACGCTTATGTTGTAGAATGAACATACGATCTCTTACATATCTTACAATGTAAAAATATTCAATTATATATATATATTCTCTTACAACTTGTTACAAATTTCATATCTTGTATTACACAAGGTAAATAGTGTCACCTCAAAGTGGAATGCCTTTTTCCATGAGGGAATAGTAACTAATACAAATTAAATAATAAACCAAAAATTTAGTTACAACATGTAGGAAATCTAAATCCAAATTTCTCCTATTTTTCTAATACTTTCAAGAGAAAAAAATGGAACACCAAAAAATTATGACCTATCCACTAGAGGCTTGTGAGGCTCATAGATTCATTGCACCATCTGAACTTCATTATGCTCACAAACTTCACCAACACATTTCTAAAACTCACTAAAGTCGACCTTCTCTAGTAAAACCCTTGTATCCTCTATCATGTTATTAATAAAAATGAGATTGAACATCAATATGCTTCATTTATGAGTGAAATTTTGAATTATGTGTAAAATTAATGCCACTTTCACTATCATATAGCCATTTTGCATTGCTCCCTATCTTAGCCCAATATTTTTACATAAATGATAAAATTAAAATTCATCCTTAATGGCATGAATAGATATCTTGCACTCTACCTCTATGGTGGATAAAGCGATCATATCCTATTGATTATTCATCCAACTAATTGTACCACCAAATGGGATAAAACTATAACCACTATTATACCTCTTGATATCAACATCTCCTACCCAATGAAATTTTATAAACCATTAACTCTTCAAGTCTCCCATTATATCATTGTGGATGTAAATTTTGAGTTAAATATAGGAGAGTTAGATGCATAATTAAGTAATGTAACTCAAAATCAAACAAGGAACACACACTCAAACTAGAGAAAAGATGGAAGTAAAATAGAAATATAAATGCAAAAAAATAAGAGAATTATATCTCTATTAGATATTTGTGATATGATCTATTTTTTTATGGATTAAAATGTGGTTGCTCCTTTCTATGATAGTTAATTTGAGCTAGCATGCAAGTACTATGAATGATGGATACTTATGTCCTTTGGGTAAGCCTTCTTAAATAACCTTTATGTGTTGGACATGGAGGGCTTAGATTGAAGGGTAAGTTCAAAGGCTATGATTGGTTTTCATGGATGTGCATCTTGGCCTCTTGAAAATTGGTAAGATGAGGTAAGATATTCTTGATCAATAGTTTTTTTATTAAAATACAAAATAAAATGAAATATGGTAAAATGATATGGATGGAGAAGATAAGTGGAGGGTGGAAATTGAGAGACAAAATAGAGATTAAATATTCCTCCATGTTGCATGCTCGCACATGTGTGAGAAAGGAGTGGGGACAAGTGGTTTGAGAAAATATGTGTGAATATGGAAGGTCTATATTTACTCCTTGGATTTGAAATTGATGGTGGAGATTAGAGGACAAGGTTTTTTGGTCTTTAGTGGAATGAGGTAGAATTTTAAATTAGAATAAAAAGCCAAAGTTTGATTAAGTAGCCTAATCAATTAAATAATTATGTATTGTTTGTTGGAAATAAGCCACACTCGAACCAAATATGGACTAACCACAAGGGGTCTAGTAGTTCAATTTTAGAACACTCTAGTAGGGAATGGAAGGTCCTATGTTTGAGTCCTAGGTTGTCCATGAAAATCTCTTACATGGTATCAAAGCCAAGCTAGGCTAGGAGTCTCAAGCATTCTATAGAGAGACTTAAGGAGGGGTTTTGGAATTAATCCACACTTGGACCAAAGATGGAATAGCCATAAAGGATCCAATAGCTTAATGGTAGAGAACTTTAACAACAAATGGGAGGTCCTAGGTTTGAGTCCTAGTCGGTCCATGAAAATATCATTATTTAATTGATTAGTTGAAGGAATTTTAGACTAATCTTAATTAATTAAGTGGATTTATTTAATTAAAATTAGATATATGAATGGGGAATAATTGTGATTGATTGGTTTTAAGTTAGTCAAATTAATTAATCCATGATAGAGAATGGTTAGTTTGGGCATAAATAGTCAAATTAATTAAATAATAATTTTATTTAATTAGTTTTTGAGAATTGATGTAGACACGTGGGAGTAGATTTGGGATGTCTACATTTTACCCCTCTCTGAAATGGCATCCTGAGTACAAAAGTGGCATCATTTCATAGAAAGTAGATATAAGCATTTGGTGGTATAACATTGGTGATAGATTAGCGTGTTTACGATTTGGAGTTATTTTCTAGAGTTTTATAAAGTATAAAATGGACCATAATACTTAAAGTACAACTTGATCTTAGAATGAGAACTTCAAGCTAGGACCAATATGTATTTCCTAAATAAAATATTTACATTCAAGAAAATGGGGCCCACATTTGAGTATATTTGTGAAAGTTACAAATCTTTGAAGTTCAAAAAGTCATAATTGCTTACCAAATCAAGTGTGATAAAATTAATTTTATAAAAATAGAAAACTTGAGTAAAAACTAACTATACCACTACAAAGTACATGAAAATCTACCCCATTTCAAAAAATATTATGTTAAACATGAATATCCTATGACTAATGAAAATTCATTTGAAGTTTGTTTCTTTTATTGAAAAACTCAAGAGAGAGGGGATAAGTTGGTAGGTATTATTCTAATAGATAGATGGTGGTCCCACTAGTGAAAGTGGTGCACATGGTAAGATTGGAGGTACAAGGTGGTACATAGTGGACAAAATATAAGGTTAGCTAACCTATAATAGAGACTTAGATGAGAGTGATGAATCTAGTCACTCACGTGGAATGATAGAGAAGCCTAAGTTGAGTGATGCAAGAAGCAATAGTGGAGTGGAGTTAATGTCCACAAGGGATACTCAAAGGAGGTGAAGTGTGATAGAGAAGTTGTTGGGGCTAAGCCTTGTCCCTAAGCTCTAAGGGCCAATACTTGACTATGGTTTGGGAGTGGCAAAGTGTGCCACAATCCCTTCCAAAGGGGATGTGTGAAACCCTTATTTTATTTTAAAAAAAATTATAATAGAAATAAAATATTATTCTAAAATAAATAGTACACAACACTATTTATGTGAGTTGTACTACTATTTGCATCAAAAGAATTACCTCACTTTACAATTTCATTTAAAATCATTCATTTTATAGTTGATTTATATATTTCAAGCCTTCTTGACATAATGGTGACATCTGTTTGGCCTAAAATTCTCTAAATGATCGCCTAAAAATGGTTATAATGATTATTACCTTTTACATATCTCACCTTTAGTGTCTAGTTGTGATGAATCAAAAGGAAAATTTGAATTTCTTGACAACTTTGAATGCAATGGGAGTTCAAATTTACTCCAAGAAGATCCTACAATGCACTTGCAATTGACAAGTTAGAAAGAGACCCCCAAAAATCTGGTACTTATTTCATGCCTTTTTGTTTCTCTAGATCATTGGAGGATGTAAGAGAAGAGAATACTCATGTGGTTTAGAAAATTATAAATTTAAACCATTAAATTTTCTAAAAAGCTAACCAACAACCCATGCAACAACTCTAATATGATGTAAGATTTAACTATGAAGCCACTCAAGAATGCAAATGAGTTAAACGAAAGTATAAATAGATATGATAGAATAACATTTATTCTATTCAATATGAATATAAAAGATAGAAATTACAAGAGGATTTTCATATGAGATTGATAGGTGGAAATTATAGGATATTCCACCTAAGAGGCTAGATACACAATCAATATGTGATAGAAAAAAAAATCTATGTAAACTTAACTAGGCATTTAAAGCACCTAAACAAAGAATCTGTTAGGTAAATAACCTTGTTCAAACTAATAATGATTATCATCATATGTTTATGAAAATTAACTTTGTTCACATTTTTATGATATCATGCTTGCATGCTTTCTCATGCCTTTATCTTATGCCTAGTTGGCTCTTGCACTTATTGCTCATATATTGTGCTACCATATTATGCTTTTAGTGGCATATAAATTCTATTACATTGGAGGCAACCATGCTTCCTACATACTAGACTATGATTGCATTGCTATATCTTACTCCTAGAACTCTCCAACTAGATTGGGGCATCTCGTCTTCAACATTTTTATTGTACTATCAATATTTATCCTTTTACATTGGGGGCATTAACCTTTCCCCTATATACATTTTGTGCCTACAATATCCATTTATATATAGAGATTTGTAACCACTAGGTACATATTACCTCATCTTGACTATTATGTTCTCATGCTCTTGGAGTCACATTGGGCTAGGGTATGCCTTTTCTAGTGTTCTATGTGGTTCCATGAGAACTTGTTCAGGGGTTGAACTTAGAGAAATTGCACCCTGTTGATTGTGCAACCCTCTAAAGGAATTTTTAAATACATCTAATCCTCACAGGAGAGTTGGCAACAATGTATCAAAAAAATAGGAACCAAAGGAGTGCATTGTACCAACACAAATATGTAGTTAGATATCAAATTCACATCCATAAAAAGTGACCCACACTATTAAAATTAACTTTCCATTTATCATATAGACTATTCAAAAAATTGTAGTACAAGTCAAGACTTGCCATTTTGAATCTCAAACATGCAAATTTCAATGACATCAAAATTATTTATTTTTAATTCTATAACTAAATATCATAACCCACTTTACACTTAATTTACATGCTTAAGATTTATTATTCCAATTATCACTCTAATTATCAACTATTGAGCTAACTTAAATTGAACTTTTTTATATTAAACAAAGTAGGAAAAAAAAATACAATGAAGTAAAGAACAATAGCTCAACAAAGAACTGCTCAGAAATTAGAAGAAGAAATACATAAATTAGTCTCAAGGAAAAATTGGTCGAAATAGTTAACATGATACAGTTTAGCCAAAAACATCAGAACAACAATTAACAAGATACATGACAACATCCTAAAACATAAGAGACCCTTAAAATGTAAATTTGAAAAGTCTTTGAAGATGTTTGGAAACACAAATATCTCTTTCTTGTAGTTGCAAAAACTGAAGCTTAATCACCTCCAAATGATTCCTTTGCTTAATGACCTTCAAATTGCCACTCTTTAACTGGGAACACAAATAAACAAACTAAAAAATGATGTCAAAGTAAAAGTTTAGAATATCAACTTCCTGACGAACATGATTAGAAAACATTGACGAACATTTGGTTTTCCATATATTAAGTAAAATGACTTGTCTTATGGAATCAACAACCAAGGTTTTTTGAAGACCAGTACCCAATATGGCTTCCTTCCAATACAACACATGATAAAAAATAGCAGGAAAATTGAGCTAGATTAAATTTAGAAAAAGTTTACAATTATAATATTTTTTTAGATTTAATTTCACAACTACCAAAACCTTTATTTAAAAAAATGTAACATAAATTATTTTAGTTTCATACTTATTATAGCATTAAAAATACATTGTTTTATAATATCAAATATTAGTTTTAACCATCACATGTAATATTGTCATAGGAGACTAACACTTTTGACATTTCTTTTATTTAGGTAAAAATGAAATACAAAATATTTTATAAAATATAATAAAATAAAATTTTATAAATCAAATAAGTTAAGATCAATATTACACACCATTATATTAAATTAAAAAATATCCCTCATCAATAATATTTAAGTTCAAAATTACCACAAAAATATATTAATCTCATTAAAAGTAATAAAATTTCATATATTGGAAAAAAGACCACTCGCTTAAATTCAACATTTGTCATTCTATTTGATTATAATTAATTAATTGAAATTTAGAAAACAATATGGTAGATAAGTATTGAACTCTAAAATTCGATAAAATTCAACATTTGTAGATAAACATTGGACCTTACAATTCGATATTAATTGAAATTTAGAAAACAATATGGTAGATAAACATTGGACCTTACAATTCGATATTATCTCATCCTATTTGACTATATATTCAAATATTTTTTTAAAATTAAATAAGACAAGTACACTTAAATTCAACATATGTCATTCTAGTTGATTATAAATAATAATTAAATGAAATTTAGAAAACAATATGATTGATAGACATTGCACTCGTAAATTTGATATTATCTTATTCTATTTGACTATATATTTAAATCTTTAAAATTTTTAGATAATATATAATCATGTTTTAAAACCAGATTGATAAAATTGAAAACAAAATAAACCCATGATTCCTAATAAAAAACAACCACAAACTAACAAAATTACAAAACAAAAATCAAATCACAAAAGTAAAAAGAAACAAATACAAAATCTTATTTGGAAAAAGACCAGCACACTTGGATTCCACTTGTGTGGGTACTTTTGTTTTTCTAGATTCTTCCACATCATCTTATCTTCCTCTCCACCAAGTATATTTAGGGTTTTTTAATGTCCACCAAGGTTTCCACGTCACCAAATTCAAAACAATGAATAAAGAGGATGTTAACTTTTTTCAAAGGTTAAGTTTACGGGATGTGACCTGTCTGGTCGGGTAAGTGACGGACAAAGTGGGGCCAGCTCTGACAGCTGTCAGTTGATTTTTTGCGTCGAAATGTGGTTATTAGTACTCGTACTGGTTGGACCCAAAACTCCGATGGACACGTGGGATTTGCAAGCTGATGACATGTCACATCATGCAAGAACGACATACAAATTATGTGGTCCGTATGTCATCATGCAAGAACGACATACAAATTATGTGGTCCGTGACATACGGATAAACTGTATATCTGCTAGTCAATATACATTGTGTATATTGTTGGTAGTGCCATGCATGGCTTTTGCTCATCATGGGTATTTTGCCATGTCATGTTTGTTTCCATAGACATCACAGTGGAGTAGTGCACAAATCTCCACACGTGTAAGGTGCAGATTCATTCCAAAGGACCTGGAGTGTATTCCACAGAGCTTGGAGAGCATGTACACCGTCCCCTACAATAACTTTCACAGAGAATCTAGTCCAAAGAGAGTCAAGTCCATAGAATTTGAGTGGATGTAACATCATCTCAAAGATTAGCTTTGATCTCTAATTTAAATTATTTTTATTCTATTCTATTTATTTAGAAATAAGCTAGTGACTTCATTTTTATATAATAATATTTAAAATGGTTGAATTAAATTAATGAATTATTAGAAAAATTAAAAATGAGTGTTTTAATTGTTATGGTTTCATTTTGTTTAGTTTGTTTTTATAGGATCATGTTTTTATTATTTTGTAGTTATTTTTTTGTTTTTGAAGTCATGTTTATTTTGTTCTTGGTTCTACTAGTCTATTTTGAAATGTAATTTTATGTGACTCACATTTGTTGACACTATAATTGTATGTATTAAAAATGAACCCAAAAAAATGGATGAACTCAATCATACATTTGATGTCTTCATGTTTTGAAAATATATGAGCTCGTAAACAAATGGTGTTAAAATTCATTTAATGTTTTGCTAATTTGTGAGCCACAATATAATATGTGTTTTATTTCATTTAATTTATATGATAATTTATGCAAGTGTCTGAAAATGGACAATGGAGTTGGCATTGAGTTATGTCAATAAATTTATGATCCAACAAATAATTGAGGTTTTTTTTAATATATTTTAAATGTTATATTTTATAAGTGGTTGGAAATGGTCAAGAGGATTTATATTTCTTGTGGTAGTGCATAAACTTTGAATGTCTTTTTGGACAATATTGCTATGGACAAAATATTTTATAAGTAAAATACAAAAGTGTGTTGAAGAACTAAGATTTAGTTGAAAATTAAATGAAAAGAAGTTGAATTTGAATTATTGGTTTTATATTAAAAAAATACACTTTTATTGATTTTAATTATTTTAAATCAATTGTTCTATCATGTATGTAATAACTTCTTTTTAAAATCTTTGGTTTTCTTATTTACTTTTTATTAATAATTTTAGCTACAAGTTCTTATTTTCTTTATTTTGATATCTTCAAAGAAAATAGATACAAAATATACCTATTTGTGTCTTTTATTAAATAACAGTTTTCTTCTTGTAGTTTTGCTATTTTACAACTTCTTATGATTCTTAATTCTTGCATCTTTAAAATTAATAGATATAAATTTATTTATTATTTTACTAATTATTTAGGTCACAAACCCTTTCATTTTCTCTAGTTTACTGTTTCAATAATGATGAATACTCGTACAAAATAAAATTGACTTTATTATCATTAAAATATACATTTTATAATGTTGGCCTGCAACCATTTAAATACAAAATATTCTCATTATAGAATGAGACAATTGTTTTAACTAATGCAATTTTCTAATATAATACAAAAGTGCATGTCAATACATACTTTAAATGAGATATCAAAGTTCCTAATCCACAAGTTGTGAGGTGTGTATATTCAAAATTAGAAAATTAAATAACATTATTAATTGTTTTAATAAAACAAATGTAGGAATGTCACAAATTTTAACTTTTAGTAAGTAAATTTGATAGTTTATGTATACAAGCATTAGTCATAAATTCTATAATTTCCTTCAAATTGACATAAATTCAATACAAAAAATTAATAGAACCACTTAAAAACATGATTACATAAATATAATTTCTCTCATCATTCATGAAAATGATAATACCACCAAAATAGACCTTTTAATAATTGAAAAATAAATTAATGAAAACCACAACCACCATCTAAGATCACTACAATAGTAGTCTAGTCTTCATAAAGGAAACACAAACCATAATGATTTCTACAAGTGTAACAAATAGCCCAACCAAGGAACATTATAGCTTCAAGAAGCACTTTTTCTTTAGCCAACCATATTCACAAGTAGCTGCATGTATTTAATATAGAGTTGAGGGACATGAACTAAATACTTGTAAAAGTAGTAGTTATTTTTTAAATACTTTAAATAATATTATTTAAACATTATTTCATAAGTCTAGGTTGATGTAATGTAACGATATTGTCAATAATTATTTTTGTTTTTCCTTCCACCTTTCAATTATAATAATGAACTTTGAACGAGGTTATTATAAAAAAAAGTTAATTAAAATATTAAAAAAGGATATATTCAAGTGGCTCAATGATTCTTTTATAACTCATTACTTAAGAATACTTCTAGATGAACCAATGGTTAACTTTATAATATCTATTAAGGTGTGCTACCATGATACAAGAGCATCCCTAACTCATTAGCAATCTCACATCAAACAAAACATTTGATTTCCTTTGTTTCATATGTTTCTCTTTGTATGACATGTACTTAAGTGTATACTTTATCTAATTTGTTCCTAATGATTCTCAATTAGTTTTGACTTGACATGATTGGATTTCAATTTGTTGTTGTTTTTATACCTTATCTTATATGTTTATGTTAGTATTCCTCTCTACGATGAGTGTTCAAGTTGTGTGGTATTGGTTTAATCTTGTGTATCTTCTTTGACCAATAGGGCCTTTTAAAGTTTATTGCTCATGTGTATGCACCTACGTTCTTAGATTAAGAGTATAAAGACTCGTGATAAAGGGTTGCTACTTGTTGTAGGATTTTAACCTTAGTTATTAAATTTAACTTATTGAGTTTCAACTTTGCACCGTAGCTTGGATCTAGAATAACCAAACCATTGGATCTCAAAAAAGCATTGAATAATGTTTCATAGAGGATCCAAGATTATTTCTATCCCCTTAAGTAGGGAATTGTGTCTCTAGAAGATTACACAAACATGTAAAGATTGATCCTATCCTTGGGATATTATAATAGGTTTCATTCTAATTTTATGTGTATAAGTGTGCATCTCTAACCTCATTGTAGGATCATTTATGACTCCTAAAAAGTTGGATCTTTTTGGAATTTATATATTTGTATCTTTTTTAATATTCACTCATGCACCAATGTTGTATGCCTATACACCAAGATTTGATTAAAAATATAATAAGAAATATATATAATTATTTTATTTATGTCTCTGTATTGTATTTATGAGTGCATTAAGTTATTAATATGCTTGACCTTAGACATCCCTTAATTGGGTTCTTTTACCTTGATTCACATTAAGTGTTATTAGAGTATGGTGTGTCTTGTGCGGTGAAATTTATCTTCTAGATCTATTTTAACTTGATATATTCATGATGTCACTAGTAGCCATACCCAAAAACACTTATTAATTTGTAATTAACAATGGCATGCAAGAGAGTTATTGATCCAGGCCTTGGGATCACTAATATGGAGATGAGACTATATGAAGCAATTGAAATATTAAGGGTGGTGTAGTGGAAAATAGATCTAATTGAAGTAGATCATAAGAGAAAAAAATAAAAAGACAACCCTAATGATTTATAGGAGTGAGGAGAGGAGGAACAAGAACATGAACACACAAAATATAATAATATTTATTCTTGTGAAGATAGGTTGGTGTGGGTCATATCAAGGATTAACATGGGTGCATTGGGGAGGCATTATATTTTTTTAGATTATTGTATTTAAAGGAGATGATCAATTGGATTATCTATATGGAGGAGATCTTTAGATTTGAAGATATTGTGTGGAAAAAAGGGGTACAATTAATCATAATAAGTGGGTGTGTCATATTATCACTGAAAGTAAGAAATGCTAAAGAGAAGACTATTAGTTGGAATCAAATGACTACAAAATTCAAATATAAATTCTTTCTTAGGGATTACTATTTGTATTTTCTTAGTAAGTTGCATAATATATGATAATGTAAATTGGTGGAAAGTATTACATCAATGAGAATTTCTACAAGTTGAATATCAAATCTAGACATCATGATCCAAACCAAGAAAAGGTGGTATGATATATCAACAATCTATTCCTTAGCATATAGGAGGAGTTGAATATATTGGGACTATGCACCATGTTTCTATTGTTGATGAGAAGTAAATCAAATTAGTGGATGAAGTAGAGGAACTTCAATAAGGTTAGGTGATCACAATGAGATGAGTGTTGTTGAAGCTCTATCCAAGAATGATTAGGAATTAACAGAGTGAAGGTTTTTTCTTCACATTATTGGTAAGGGCTAGAGGAAAATACTATAATAC
This sequence comes from Sequoia sempervirens, assembly GCA_007258455.2. Classification (NCBI taxonomy): domain Eukaryota; kingdom Viridiplantae; phylum Streptophyta; class Pinopsida; order Cupressales; family Cupressaceae; genus Sequoia; species Sequoia sempervirens. The sequence continues at coordinate 71,532 of VDFB02292002.1, forward strand.
GATAGTAAATAGTGCTAGTGTATTGATAATACAATTTTAAAATATATGGTAAATAATTTGGGGATAAAGAGAATGATTCAATTGAAGTCCAAAAAGGTGACTTAGTTGCACAGGTGAATCACATATTGGTGAAGTAATGGTGTAAGGTAATATTTGGTTCATATAGGAATAAGGTGATCTATAATATCATGCCTATGGAGAGGTCATGATGATTTTATAAATAGGTATTGCATGATAATTAGGCTAACAACTACAATCTAGTTAAGGATGAAAAATAATATGTTGAATATTTTAAATAATATAAAGGAAAAATATGAATCTATCCTTTGAATGATGCTTCAATTTTAAAGGATATATTAAATTATTAGGAAAGACGACAGGTAGATATTTTAGTTATAAGGGAATATATGGCATCATAGAAGAATTTGTGACAAGCAACTACAATCAAATGAGAAAAGGTAGTGCAAGAAAAAATACATCAAAGCCAACAAAATTTGATTAAATGACTTAAGAAGTGACTAAGGTAAGTTAGCATGGCTAGTGTAGGGTATGCAAAGGATACCTTGAGAAGGAAGTATATTGTGACTAAAAAAACCAATATTAAATTAGAGTGATAAATGTTTTCCAACACAATTCTCAAGAAAAGAAAGAAGAAACATGCTTTATGCACTAAGAAGTGAGAATATCACAATGAAATAGATTTGTTATCCAGTGCTCATCAAAATATTTGTTAATAGGATAGATGTATTTTAAGGCCATAAATAACTGTTGGGATTAAATATGGACTAGAGAGCATGATCATGATGCTTAGAAGAAGAATAGAAGTGTAAAGTGAGGACTCAACAACAAGGGTTTTACCTCAAAATGTGTTGTGAAGAGGATTTGAAAATAATTGGGAGAAATGAAGTCATCCCATGGTATTAAAAGTTTAAAAAATTGAAGACTTATGATTGGTGTGACTTGCTACAAGGGAGAAGTGGTGTTTGGAAACTATATATGAATAGGATTGGAAATAAGAAAGATTCTTGAGAAATTATTTGAGGAAGTTGTGTCATAACTTGTGAAATATATATGATACTAAAAAGATACAACTATAGGTTGGATCTAATTCTTTAGTAATTAGGAAATTAGTGTAGGTGTTGGTTAAATTTCACAAGGGTTTCCTAAAGAAGGGTGGAGACAATCATAGTCTATGAACCAATAGAGTGAAAAATTATGAGGGAAGAAAAGTAGAATCATGTGTTGTATGATTAAAATTATAGAAAGAAATTGTTCTTAAAGGAAGAAAAAATATTAACTAGATGCAAGTGACCTAAAAATAACTGAAAGTGGTGCATAGGAATTTGAGGATGAGGTGATGAATGATATACTTGTTAGTAGAAATAGAATAAATAAAGCATAGATTGATAAAGGAACTACAATAAAAATTATTAAGGAGGATGAAGATCCTTGGGTAACAAGGACATAAGTCATTTAGTAATACATATAAATTTCACTCTTCCCAAATGGCATGGGTTGTACCTCTTCCCAATTTATATATATATATATAGACTGCAGGAATCGGGTAGCACGACCCCCTATAAACTGCAGTGCGCCTGGTAAACTTTTTAACGTGACCGGCGGCGCTGGCGTGACACGCCCTCCGGTACCACGGGACGGGGGAGACTAGAACTCATGACCAGCAGAGCCGCAACGGAATTACTTAGCCAACCGAGCTAGGGCCCCCGCCCATATATTTTTTAATTTTTATTTGGTATTCACCATGCCTATTCCCTTTTCCTCTTCCTTGCACTGGTTGCCCAACTCTCCCTCCATGTTGGATTTTTCTTGCCTATTTTATTTACCTCATTTTTAATTTTAAAATGACATTTCTTATCTGCATGACCCCTCACATTCACCCTCCATTCCGTATTTTATTCTCATCAAATTTTAATGTTGACCTCTTCCATCTTCCCTTGACATTAAAATCATGGAGAAATGTCTAGACGATAAATATCATAAGCCATAACCAATAATTTAATAAATGAAATTAAACCCATTGAATATTGAAATGCCTAAAGAGTGAAAATCAATATTTGACAATCAATGCCAAAATATCAATCAATTGTTGTCAAGGACCACCGAGACCAAGTTGAACTACATATCAAGAGTAAACACCAAAACTGAAACAAAACTTAAAATAAATCATTTTTTTTGGTTGACACAAGATTGTGTATTCACTTGGGATGATCCTGCATCACTCTACTACATTATTCATGCCTGAATGCAATGGCTTAGATGCAATACACATAGCATGACCTTTTCTATCTCTAATTTTGTAACTTGCAACCGACACATCCAAATTTCCCCTAAAGGCCCATCAAAGTTTAACTCATACCACCCATGTTGAGGAGGTTTTCATACTACCATTGCTCTCATTTTTTGGGAATCAACTCTCCTAGCCCTATTAAGAGGAGAAAAGTTAGGTATATTAATATGAATAAATATATTTATTTATTACTTATTTAAAGTTTTTGATTAGAGGTAAAAAAATGGGTTTTGATGGGGCCCAAAACCCAATACAAAGAAAAGAAGGCTACAATTAAAATATATTATAACCCAACAATAACCCCACAACAACCTCTAAGGATCAACAAGACTACACATGCTGCATCTTACAAACTAGCAAGGGCCTGCAACCTAATAGCAACACCCAATTAGATACACAAATAACCCACCTACATCCACCAAGCATCAACAAACCAACCACTCATGGAAGACACCACAGAGCTAAGAAAGATAATCTGCATGATGGTATTAGACATCATCAGACCCCTAATCAAAAACTTGAGAAAATCTAAAAACCCCACCTCAATAGGGGAGATGGAGAGCACAACAAACCATTGGGCACAAATCCATTGCTCAGACCAGGAAGCCAACCCTGAGGCCATGATCTCCTCACTTTTGGAGAGGATGAAATGAACAACAAAGCCACCGCATCTAGAAATCACCAACACCCTCCACCTCCACCTCCATAGGAGACCTGTCCACCTCCATAAAAATAATTGAGGGAGGTCCACCTCCTTAGGAACATAGGAGAAAGCCAACATAGTAGCCCAACTCGCATCCGTGGCATCCTTTAGTAAACACCACTTCATATCCTTCACAGTAGAGCAAAAAAACTGAGCCATCAGAATATAAACATAAAGCAACTCAGCCCACGAGTTGACCACAAACCCCAACATTAACACCCTGAGGGGTAACCTCAACAAGGAGGGCAACCTCAACAAAGAGGGACCATAAACACTCGATGAAAGGAAGATTTCCAATCTCAGAATGATAAGGAACAACCAAACCCCAAAAGGAATAGGGGCACCCAAACATGAAGGACATAAGGAGGAGGGCCAACAACAAAGACCACCAAGCAACCCCAACATGCTAGTCAAAGTGAGAGATGGGCCAAAACTCCAAATACCTAGCCAGAGGGATACACCACCACTCCTTAGAGTGGGGACATGAAAACCCCTAAACACACCAAGAACAAAAAACAAAGCCACCAAAAAAATGGTAAGTAGAAGCAAAGGGCACCCAAGAAAAATCTAGAAATAGAATAGACTAGCATGAGGAACCGCCAAGCCTTCCTATTACACCAAATAGGAGTAGAAAACAACCCATTTTGTAACTAGATATCCTTAGAGAAGCCAACACACACCCACAACAAATAAGGCAGCCCCAAAGAGAGACGAGAGTGCATGACACCACACCCTCCCAAAGTAGCACCAACACCACCTAGAAAAAACATTCTCCACCCAACATAAATATTGAACCATTTGGAAGAACTCATGCCAAACCAAATCCAAGGCCACATGGAAGGAAGGCCATCAAGAAACACATACCACAAGCAGAGACAGAAAAAGAACTAGTAGATAACACTTTCCACAAACACTTCCTTTAGAACAGAGGCAAAGCTTAGGAGGACAACCTCTTCTAACCGCAGACAACACCAAGTGCAAAGAAAGAAAACCAAAAATACTTTACAACAAGGCATCTGAGAAACATGAACCATTGTAGAGAGAATGCCCACCCAAGCGACCAACACACAAGGCACAAGAATCCCAGGCGGAACCCATTGTCCATCTGTCTCCCCATCGTCTTATACCTCCTTCATGCCCTCAACAGATTCAAAAAACCCCTCCCACCCAACCTACTTTTCCCTTTGCTCAACGCCATGGCTATTAATTATTTAGAGTTATTGTATTTCCTTTAAAGATTATTTTATTATAATTCTATTTTTCTATATATATATATATATATATATATATGGATACATAATTTTTATTATATTTACATTATATCTAATTTTTGTTTATATAGAGATAAATCAAAATAATTTATATTTTAAAAATAAAATTTATTTTTTATATTTAGAATTATTGTATTTACTTTAAAAGTTATTTTATTTTAATTCTATCTATTATATAATATGAATACATAAATTCCATTATATTTACATTTTACCTAATTTTTTTCTATAAGAAATAAAATAAAATAATTTATTGTACATTTACTTTAAAGGTTATAAAGTATAATATTATAATGTAAACATAAATTAAATAATTTGAAAGTTTGACCTCAAATTTAAGTTAACCGGTTTGTATAAAAATGACAATATAAGACTCCTTAATGTCACTATAAAATACTTCTAGATATAATAATTAGATTCTAAAACTAACATACCTATCTCTATAATTATGCAAAACTGGTTGAGAGATATCCTTAACAAGCCTATTCTCTATATATAGACACCCCTAGAATAACATCTTTAACATAAATTTATATAAAATATTTTGTAATATTTTGTACGCACAATTATAACATAAGTTTATGTGTGTGTGTATACATATATATATGTATGTATATATATGTATATATATACACATACATATATATACAAAATGAAAATATACAAGAGAAGATGTGATATATATATATGTATGTATGTATGTATGTATGTATATATGTGTGTGTGTGTGTGTGTGTGTGTGTGTGTGTGTGTGTGTGTGAATGGTGATATAGACCTTCACAAACACAAAGAACAAACACACAATTAGTCCCAAATGCAAGTTAGAAACATCAATCCCCATGGAATTCATTTGAAATCCACAAAACAAGAAATAGAATGAAGAACACAAATAAAAACTTTCAAATCCTATTTAATGCAAACGAACTCTCAATCCCATGGGGGAATTGGTGTCATTTTGATGTGGAAAATGGCCCTTTCCCAATCCCTTGCAAGCTTGATGATGATTGGTGAAGATCCTTGATGAAATTTGCAATAACCTAGCTATAAAACTATAAATCTTGATGAAATTGGATGAACAATGGATGAGAAAATTCAAAATCTCAAGATAGCAACTTTGCATAAAGTTGTGGATCCCAAATCCAAATGAGAGCCTCTTATTTATAGATGAGAAAGATGAAGGATGAGGAAAAATGGATGAATGTGGAATAAAAGACCAACCGATAGCATAAATCCACTTGTCAACATGTGAGTGGACAAAGGTGGAGCACATTTTGGTCATTGTGCAATTAAATGCAATTAAGTGGAATTTCAAAATGGATGAAATGACAAGTTGGAGAGAGAAGAAAATGAAGTTAATGTCACTTGGCTCAAAGCAAAGGGCATGCAAGAAACTTAAATGCCTGGTTGGATGTACAAACCCTTTTGGAGGGATTTTTCAAACTTGGAGAATATTCCCTTTTTTATTGTTTTTTGAAAGTAATTAGAGATTTAATAAATCAATTAAAATGATTTTCATGAGCAAGTTGCAAAAGCTAGAGGATTTGATAGATTAAGATTAAGATTAATTAGGATTTGATTAATTAAGAGGGAGATTAGCTTATTTGACAATTTTGACTTAGACTTTTGGATTAATTTAAATCAAAATGAGAGGAAAATGATTAATAGACTTAATTAAATAAGGTTTGATTTATTTAATTAAAAGGGATGATCTTAGATTAAATCAAATAAGGATTAATTTATTTAATTTAATAGAAAGACTTTAGAGCTTTAATTAAATGAAATGAATTATTTAATTAAAAGGGAAAAGATGACTTAATCAAATAAAATTGATTTATTTAATTAAGGGATGAAATGTGATGAGTTTAATCGAATAAATATTATTCAATTAAATTGATTAGTAAAGGAGATGATTCAGGACGAATTGGTGTTAGTAAAATCAAAATCAGGTGTATAGGATCAATTGGTACATTTTTCGTGTCTACATTTTGCCCCTCTTTGAAGCAATGTACCCACTGTGTTGGTTTAAAGAATAACCCTATCATGATCAAAAAATTTAAAAAAATGATTTTTTTTAAATGCCCCACTGCTGCCCCAACAACAAAATTATGCTGGTATACTGCCCCCTTGAGAGATCAAACAAAATTTTGAGTTTTGGGTGATCTCATGAAAAAAGAGGACAATGTGCCTGACAGGTCCAGAAAGGGTTCAAGATGCCAAAAATGTGCAAAAATGCAAAAAATGATGCAAAACGGCCCTTGGTTTGGAAAAAATGGGATCGAGGGTCGAAACCCTAGTTGGACGGCTAAACAGGGTAAAAAATCCTAGTTTTCAAGCTTAAATAGGCCTTGAAGGGCCACTTCTATTTCATGTGCACACCTAGCCTTTAGAGATTCTTGCCTTCTGAGCTCTGAGCATTGATCGAGATGGCACAATGCCTGCTTCCACAACACATTTCTGAGCACATGCGAGTGTACCAGTGGCTACTAGGCATAGGACTAGCACTATGTGACCCTTACCTGACTTGTTTTCATCTTTCATGTGCATTTATTAGGGTCCAAAGGTCAAACAAGTCAAACGGTGTTGTTTGGCACTACTGAAAGTGCTAAGTCAGCTTTTCCTAACCTTAAAGTGTGCCACTATTGAGAGTTAGGCCGCGACAGCCCAATTTAGAAATTAGGGTTTAGCATTCAAAGTCTGTCGCACATACAAATTGCACCACGGTGGTGCAATTTGGAATTTAGCCTTAGGGGTCAAAATGGTCCATGGTCAAACTACGATGACGTGGTGCAGTTTAGAATGTTTAGGTATCCAACGATGCAGATTAGAAGTTTCAAATAGTGATGCATGCAAACAGCGACACTCTTGTTTTGATCACGAAAACTCTAAACATGGTCTCAATTTTTTATGAAACTTGACGCAGTGACTTTACTAATGCAAGAGGACATGGAGGCGGTCCATTCACAAGAGCACAGATCCTCAATTCTAAGAAAATTGACTCAAAATCTTGGTTTTCATGAGTTGTTGTAGGAGCACCTAGGAGTGATTAGGCTCTGGTATGTTACATATGCCCCTGGCCATCAGGACACACTTAAGGATGATGACAGCACTGGCGGTGAGATGGCATAGTGAGACGTCATCATTTCAATTCCATATAGGTGAGGCGATAGTAGCCCTAGAGGATGTGTGGTGTATCCTTTGTTTTCCAATCCATAGAGAGTGGGTCATATATGATGTGGACACTGGGACAAAGGCTTGCTATGAGGTCATGGGATTGGATGAGATTATTTTTGTTGAGGGGAAAATTGAGCTAAAGCAGTAGAGGACCGCAATGATGACATTCAGATTGATTGTAGCAGCCATCATCTCAGGCCTTGTGGCACCAGATTGGCATGATCGATATTTTAGTCTAGGATGGGGTATTTCCTAGGAGTGGATGCTCCAATGGAGAGAATAGTGCTTTACATGGGGACCAATGATGGTGGCATTCCTCTACCACGACTTACATGAGTTTGCATATTGTGATAGCAAGGCTATCGAGGTAGGAGTCACTCTACTACACATCTAGGCTTGGGAGCATATTGTAGTGCTTTGCCCATGCGTCACACCGGTCAACATGGAGCCAAATGACCCAGTCGTCTGGAGATATAGGGGTGGACTAACTTTTACACACATAGGGGCAGCCAACATCTGCTATTGGCAGAGGGTCATCGATGAGATGACCATTTTTACTTGGAGTCCTTGGCTCGACATGCCTGCCTGGTATGATGATGCTCAACAACTCTTCTTCACCAGACATGAAAGACTCATGCAGGGCAAAGAGCATACAATGATAGAGTGTTATTTGTCAAAACAAGTTGCTAGACAATTCAAAGATGCATAGGACCGACCTGATGACCAGTACATGGCAATATTTGTGCGTACTACGAGGGAGACCACATGAGGTCGCATGATCCCTCTAGATGAGGAAGTTAACTTTTTCAGACAACTGGTGGCCAGGCCATGGCCATATGGTTAGGGGTCAATAGACCCAAGGATGACACAGGCCTACCAAGATTGGTTATGTCCCCCTATTAGATTGGCAGTTCCCAATGCACTATTACCATAGAGAAGATCCAAAGGAAGAGGCCTATTAGTAAGGTGGGGGTGGGGGCGAGGAGGCAGAGGAGACATGAACGAAGACAGTGACAATGGTGGAGGTAGAGGAGGAGGTGGACTACCTCCAGATCAGAGGGGACAAAGAGACCAAGCACATGGTCACCAGCAGAGGAATGGGGATGGAGACAGGAAGAGAGATAGGGATATGCAGTAGAGAGATGGCCCAAGAGATCACTAACAACAACCACTGCCATTGCCACTTCCACCCCAACTAGACCAGAGAGATGCCTTGATCTAGCAGTTATAGGCATAGGTTTCCACCTTGATAGCTAAGAGGGATTAGGAAAGGACTGAGCGAGATCATGCCATCTAGCAAATACGGGCCACCGAGCTCCAGTTGGCATAGGAGATCGGTAGACGTCAACAACTAGAGGCCCCACAGGGCAAGACCGTTCTTGTGAGGATGTATCATGAGGCTATACAAGAGGCATAGTACTATAGGCTCCACTACCATCAGGCAGTGCCCCAAGCAGCACAAGTGGTAGACTACTCACAATAGACAGGGTAGAGATAGGACCATCCCGAGAGACAGCCAAGTGAGAGGAGTAGCCTTCAGGGCTAGCCTCATATTTTTTTATCAAAGACAACATTCTTTTTGAGATCCAGGAGCTCCATTTTTTATAGTCTCGTGGGTGATTGTAATATATTGATTGATACACACATTTGATCTTGATTTATGTACCATGATAGTTGTATTATTATTTTGATGATATATGAGATGATATGGTTTGATTTGATGTTTGATGATGTGTTCTTATCTTATTTCTTCATGATGGATGGATGTACTTAATTTCCTACATGCGATGATATGACTCTATCTTATGTGATGCATGTCTGCTTTTTATTCTATGTGATGTAATGTGATCTATGTTTCTATATGATGCTATGATGTGATGCAATGATTATGCAGATGTTTATGGATGGATGCATTTTTTTTTAGTATCTTTCTATGCACTTTTTATGATGATGTATGGATGGTGTAAATATTATGACATGCAAATGGTTTAAAATGCTTAGACTAATGGTGCACTTAATGAATGACGATGATAAAATGTATGAGATGCAATGACATTCTTTTTCTTTTTCAATATCTCATGCATGATGCGATGATGCACTTATGGATGACATGATGATGCACTTGATATGATGTGATGATGCTTTTATGATGATACCTATTTGATGATGGTGCTTATGATATGATGTTGTATATGTGATTAGGAAATGGATGTTTTGATGATGTATACGATATGATTTAATGATGTGTATGTGATGATACTTTTATGTTTATGCAATGAATGCAAATGTATGGTTTATGAGGTGCTTAGAATAACCAATCTATATTATGCAATGATGAAATGCGATGCATGTGAGATGATTAATGTTTCCTATATGATATGTCATAGTATGATATGCATTATGCTAATGTTTTGTAGATGCAGGATGGATGCATTAGTGATGATTATGATTAACTATCATGGTACCATGTTAGCACAGAAAGAAGGAGAAATAAGAGAATCCAACAAGTCAACTTTATTAGAGATGATGACGATAATGATGATGATGATGATTTTCTTACCAGGAATTGGGACTTTAAAAGGGCCTTTTACCTTATGCTTGATAACACACGTAGGCATGATGCATCAAGGTATAAAGAACCAGGATGGTGTTGCACCTAGTGTGATGGACTTTGATTCGACAATCAAATAGGAGTACTCTTGTTGACACCTGACATATGGAACCTAATTCAAAATGAAGTTTAGATATTCCAAATATCTCAGACCAAAACATAGAAAGGAAAGCCTTCCTATGTGGTAAAAAAGACACCTAAAACATCCTCCCTACACCCAAACAAAGCACACATGACCAAGGTTATATTACAAGAATATCCAACAAGCACAACAGATAAAAAGATAATGATCGTTGCCCCATTCCTTTCTCTATAAATCCTTGTATTTGGACATCATCGAGAGGTCATCAAAATTAGTGCACTAAGATAAGCCAAAAGACAAAGATAAAGTAAACAAACAAGCCAATGTTCTTCAATACTGCTAGCCAAGACTAAACTATGATGATGCTTGATGTTGATGTCCATTGTAGGAAGGATGCATCCTAGGACATGATGTTATCAGATGATTTTGAGATTGATTGGATGGTGGGATATTAATACCAAGAGTTGACCAACTTGTTTACTCACTGACCTAGACTTGAGACTTTGATGTTTTTAGTTTTCACTTAAGACCTACTAGACTTGCTTCCGACTGTTTCACCAAAGGTTGAGGGTGATGATGATTTATTATGAGTGGAGTTTTACTGCGAGTGAAAGTCAGATGGGAATGGATGGATTTTTTCAAATATTTGGATGTTTTTGGTATTTTTGCAATGTTTTGAGGCTATTTTTGGTATTTTTGAGATTTTACAAATGTTTTGATTTTCAAATTTTCTAATGTTTTTTGGGTTTTTTGAGATTTTGACCAAGAGACTAACCTAAAGACCTACCCTAGGATCTTTGAGGGATGATCAATAGATTAGCCTTGCCTACATTATTTACATAGAGACCACGTAGTTCGATTGACACAAACTCGATTATTGATGAGATATGGACAAATGGACTACCAATTTATTATGACAGACTCCTAAACAGCTGACCTAAGTGTCTCAAGGGAAGATTAAAGATAAATCTTGCCTATGTTCAGAGCTCAAAGACTTGTAGTTCGACAAGACAAATCTATTTTTGAATTTTTGATTGACCTTTTGACCTGTTTTTAGATTTTGATATGTTTTGAATGTTTTTGGATTTTTTTTATTTTATGAATGTTTTTGGATTTTTTATTTTTTGATGTTTTTGGATTTTTTGATTTTAAGGAAGACTTTAAGAATATACATAAATTTGATATGATGAGAACAAGCCCTCAACGTGTTGCAATAGAATACTCTAATACATGTAGGACAAACTGACCTTAAGAATGGGCTGAGTAGTACTAGGAGGGATCATGACACGAACACATGACCAAGCTATGATGCAGATGCAGACGAATGATGGATGGATGATGGATGTAGATATGAAATGCGATGGATGGTGGAAGTGTAATGGATGGAATGATGCCGACCAAGTCATGGAGATCTTGGTGGATGGAAAGTGCTTATTTACACAAGGTGCTTATTTGCTAGGTTTTCACCAAGGTACTTCCCAAAGTGCCACTGAAGTGGTTTTCACTAGAGGACAATTTTTCTCTTTACTGTTTTTAATCCTTTTTTTGATTTTTTGCATTTTTGGCTTTATACCTTGAAATATTAGGCATAATTTTTTTTGAGATGGGAGCTATTCATGGGTTCCTATAGAGTTTCCCCTTCTGGTGTTGATAACTGATATTCCCTTGAATTATAGTTTGTTGTTATGACGAAGGGTCCCAACCAATTAGGTTCATATTTTCCCTTGATGTCTAGATTTGAAGCATTCTTTTCATTCTCCTTGAGCACAAGTTCCCCAACTTGGAAGGTCTGACTCTTGATCTTCTTGTTATAACTCCACTTGAGTCAATTTTGATACACTTGCAAATGGTTGAAGGCATCCATATGCCACTCATCTAGTAGTTCCAACTCATTCAATTGTGATACCCGGTATTCTTCATTTGTGATGAGATTCTATAATGATATTCTCAGTGATGGGAGCTCGATATCGATAGGGAGTATGGCTTATGATCCGTAGACCAGGGAGAATGGGGTGGCACAGGTGTTGCTGTGCATATACTTGTTCGATAGGCCCATAGGGCAGGATTTAGTTGCAAATATCAATCATGACCAAAATCATTGACTTCCTTTTTGAGGATTTTCATGATTGTCTTATTTGTAGCCTCAGCTTGGCTATTTCCTTGGGGGTAGTATGGGGTGGAAAAGTGATGTTGGATTTTAAACTTGTGGCATAGGTCGCAAACATCCCAATTCTTGAAAGGTGTCTCGTTATATGAGATAATAGCTTGAGGGACACCATAATGACAAATTAAGTAGTTCAGGATGAACTTTGATATCTTCTTTCCTATGATATAAGTCATGGGAATGACTTCTACCTACTTTGTGAAGTATTTAGTGGTAGTGATGATAAACTTATGTCCACTGGATGAGGTGGGGGTAATTTTTCCAATGAGATTGAGCCCCCACTATGAAAAGGGCCAAGGTGTGACAATTGGGTGGAGCTCTTAGGTTGGTGCATGGATGAGGTCCCCATGCTGCTAACATTGTAGACACCTTTGGATGTAGACATGTGCTTCCCTTTCCTCAGCAATTTCTTGGCCAAGGTCATACCACTCGAATGTGAACTACAAATTTCATTATGTACCTTGGTTAAGGCGGTTAATGCCTCCTCAACATTTAAGCAATCTAACAAGGTTCCTTCAATGCTTCTATGGTATAGGGTATCTCCTAGGATGACAAAACAGGATGATTTTTTGACAAAGGCTCTCTTTAGGTTTGGGGTTATGTTGGCGAGAGGACTCCTATTCTTAGGTAAGTGTATATATCATGGTACCAGGGATCACCAAGACCAATGATTTCACACACAAATTCAGACTCTAATACCTCAAATGTGGGCACAAGAAGTTGCTCTACGAGGAATTCACGTTTTGGGATGTTGTGTGGGATTCTAGGAGTGATTCGATTGTAGTCATTGCATCTGTCGCTCTGTTGTTTGTTGTTGGTAGCTGCTCAAATGTGATATCAATGAAGAACTCCTTGAGACTTTCCACAAATTTCTTGTATGGAGTTAGCTTGTCATCCTTTGTTTGATACTCATTGTTTACCTAGTTGATTATGAGCTATGAATCTCCATAGACCTTAAATGCCATTATCTTCCACTTCACCGCAATTCTCAACCCTATGACTAGAGCCTCATATTTTGTAATGTTATTTGTGCACGGGAATGACAGCTTGTATGATTTTGGAATGCAATCCCCTTGTGGGGTGATGAAGAAGATTCTTGCTTCTGACCCATGTTGTATTTAGGATCCATCAAAGTACATTTTCCAGTGATCCGCGACACTAAGGTTGAAGATTGATTCATCAGGGAACTCTGATACAAGTGGATTTTCTGCATATATTGGTGCTTTTTCCAACTAATCTGTACTTGCTTGTCCTTTGATGGCCTTACATTCCACATACTCAATATCATGCTCTGTGATGATCATAACCCACTTAGTTGTCCACCTTGTAAGAGTTGCTTTAGAAAGAAAGTACTCGAGTGGGTCTATCTTTGTAATGAGCTTTATCTGATGGGCTAGCATATAATGTCTAATTTTTTGTGCTGCAAACATGATTGATAGAAACGCCTTTTCAATGGATGTGTAGTTCAACTCATGTCCCACCATAGTTTTGCTAATGTAGTAAATGGCTCTCTCTTTCCCATTTTCATCATGTTGTGATAAGAGAGCATCAAGAGTTGTCGTTGTTGCTGATATATGTAAGATCAAGGGTTTTCCTAGAATTGGCGGCATGAGGACTGGCAGCGTGAGTAAGTACTCCTTGATTTTGTTGAAGGTATGATCACATTTCTCATCCCATTTGTATGCTATCCCCTTGTGGAGTAGATCAAAGTAGGGGATAGCCTTGTCTGCTAGTTGCGCTATGAATTGGAAGATGGATTGGAGTCTCCCTTGTAGGCCTCTTAGCTATTTCAATGTTTTTGGTGCCTCCATTTTGAGGATTGATTTGACTTTGACAGGATCTATTTCAATTCCCCTCATTGACATGATATACCCAAGGAGCTTTCCTGACTATAACCTAAAGACACACTTCTTTGGATTGAGTCTGACTTTGTATTCCTCCAACCTATCAAAGATGGAGCCCAAAGCGACTATGGAGTAAAATTTTTTGTGGATCATGTCATGGCCCTCTAATAGGTTGCTCCTGCATTTTTCAACCCGAATGACATCATATTCCAACAATATGTCCCCCATGGGCAAGTGAAGGTTGTTTTATGTTGGTCATCTTTTGCTATCATGATCTGGTTGTAACCTAAGAATCTATCCATCAATGATAACATCTCATGTCATTTTGTCATATCTAGAATCATGTCAATGTTTGGAAGTGGAAAGTCATCCTTGGGACATGCTTTGTTGAGGTCTCTGAAATCTGTGCAGATGCAGATGGCCCCAGTGGGCTTTGAAATAGGTACAAGGTTTGAGACCCACTTTGGATAGTCTATCAGATGTATAAACCCAACATCTAGGAGCTTTTGTAATTCCATTTTGACCAACAAGGCTATCTGGGGATGCATCTTTCTTAGATTTTGTCTCACTGGCTTTGCTTCAGGATATCCAGCTAGGTGATGAACCACCACCTCTGAATCAAGTCCATGCAAGTCGACATAGGTCCATGCAAAGTTTATATTTCTTTCTTTTAGGAATGCAACTTGAAGTTCTTGTTCTTTTGTGAGAAGTGGTTGTGCATAAAATGTATGTGTGGCAATTCCTTTGTTCCCAAGTTGTTTGGGTTACACTTCTCTGCTAGGACCACTAAATTTTCCTGATGAATTGCATTGAGAGGAAGATTGAATTCTTCATCCTCCAATGCCTCAAAGAGGTTTTCACCATTGGATACATCCTTTATTTTTACTATTTTTAGATCAGAGGCTGCCATAGTGTGGTTTTCACTCAAAGACCTAGAGATTATTCTTAGATTTTCACTTTTACGATTGAAGGATTCAATCATTTCCCCATAATAGGCATGTGTTTCTAGTATGATTTCTAATCCGGCCTTGGGATCTCTGTATGGTATTGTATCCCGCAATGCCATGAATTCTAAGAGTGCCTCATCATTTTTGAATGTGTCTAGAATTGGTGGTCCTCATTGGTTGTAATTGATGAGTTGGGGATATACTAGGTTTATTTCATGGGTTTGATGATTTGAATCAAAAGACAAGGTACTAATCATGAGCAGGGAGGAATCTTCAAAAAACATATAGGCACATCAGTTATAGGATCCTCATCACTACTACACATGTTAGTTACATCAAAGGTAAAGTTGTCTATGACTCAACCTATGGATACTGGTAATTGAAGGGCAATTGCTAATAGCAAAGGGAGAGTTTGGACCTTTCTAATTGAGGTACCTTTGCCAAGTATGGTCACCTTCGGAGGGGTACATCTGAGGCCAATATTTCTCATATGCTTCTCTAGAATGAGAGGTACTAGAAGACCATATCATTTTGTCCTAGTTTCTTGTTTCTGTTATAGCCCATACTAAGCATCATTTGTAATCATTTGCTACTTTCATCCATGGGAAGATCAGGAACGGGCCTTTCATCTTGGTACAACAAGCCTGATATGTCTTTTTCATCTACCATTTCCCAACTTAGATCCCCCTAACATCTAAATCTAGAAGGGTATGTTTTGAAACTTTGGGATGATGTTTCAGTCGGTTGGGGTTGTCCATGAGACCTAGGAGATTGAGGTAACTCTCCTATGAAGAAAGCACTTTTCTTCATTTTATAATCCCCACACCCATTGTCTTGGATAATGACCTTGATTTCAGATATATTAGGGATGGCGAGTGTCTTTGTATAAGAAGTGGAGGCTAATGTAGCTAGGTCCACATACGAAGTGGTAGGGCCTTCATCATTCTTTGAGACTTGGGGTATTTTATAGTATTTTTCTTCCAGGATTTTGTAGTAGGAAAATGGTTTAGGATCACGATCAATCATGACCTCTTGACTTTGATATGGGAACTTGATGCATTGATGGAAGTTTGATGCGACAAATTGCATCCCATGGATCCATGGATGCTCCAGGAGAATGCTATAAGGAAAATCAAGGTCAAGGACCTGACATGTGGTTTCCATAATGGTTGGCCCTACTTGAATAGGGTGTTGAATAGTGCCTTGAGACACTCTTTCTTGATCATCATTTTCTCTGATTGTGATGCCTTACCTTTTTCAATGGCATCCTCTAAGAATCCCATATTCTTTATTAGTTTGAGGGAATAGATGTTTAGTGTTGCACCCCCATCCACCAAGACCATTTTGACTTTGTTTTTATGAACTAGGTGGAGTGTGTGATTGTGAGATGGTTTGGAGGGGAAATCCTGATTAGAAAATGTTAGGAGACTTGGAGTGGTGATATTTTCGATCAATGCTTGAAATTGGTCAGCATCTAGATCCATAGAGATGGTGGATGAAGCCAATGCTTCCTCTAGGATTTTTCTATGTGCGGGTGATATCTTCAACAACTTCATGATGGAGATCTAAGTGGGGGTTCTTTTTATTTGGTCTAGGACATTGTAGCCATTAGGAATGGATTTTAGATTGGAAGTGGATGCCCTAGGTGGTTGTGATGGTATAGCAATGGTAACTTTGTTGTCGTGTGTGGTGACTCCACAATCAAATTTGGCTCCCTTGATGTTAACAATAGTGACCATTTCATCTAGGGATGTGACAACATGGTCATGCACATGGTTCACATTAGCATATTTAGTCTTTCCACGGTTGTTCCCTTGGGTATGATCCGACATCGGATTTGTGTATATTTTTAGGCCTTGATGCCTAGCTGGTTGTTCAACATTTATGACCTTGTCATCAATGAGGTCTTGGATTAGATTTTTCAACCTCATGCAGCTGGTTTTTGTGTACCCCTTGATTTTGTGAAAATCACAAAGGTGCTTTTCATTGTACCTTGGTGGTTTCACTTGGGGTTCTTGATAGTTCTCATAAGTGGGAATTTTGATGAGATTTTCATTTGTCAATTTCTTCATGACTGATTCAATTGGTTCCCCAAGGGCTGTGTACTTTCACTTGGGGGGATTTTTGTTTCACAGGGGTGGTCCCCCTTGATTATTCAGGTTGTTGACTTGGTTATTGGGTGGTTGTTGTGATACCACATTGGCTTGTGTATTGTTACAATTGTTGTTTTGCAGTTGTTGGTATGTTGGTATGTTTTATTTTGGAGCAGTGATTATGACCTTGGCATTCACCACACCCTTATTAGTGACATTTCTATTCTTCACCCACGTGTGAGGTTTTTTGTTATAGCTGGTGGAAGGGCAGTTGTCTTGATGTTCTGGATATGTGGGTGTCCCCCCTTTTGTAATAAGGACTCATTCAATGTTGAGTGCCTTGGGGATCAAATGGTCGTATGTGGTGATACCTTGCACCTTTAGATGAAAAGACAAGGTTTTATCAAGATTAGCAATGATGGTGCAAACTTGTTCTTCCGACATGGCCCATTTTCTCCTATTGGCCTTGGATCACCATCGTTGCAAGAAGGAAGTGAATGATTCCCCCTTAGCTTGTTTAAGAGAAAATAGTTCCTTTAGACTAACATCCATACGAATATTGACTGTGTAGTTTTTTATGAATGCGTCTATAATCTCTTGGAACTTTTTGATGTCAGGAGGAAGGCGAGAGAACCACTCCATAGTAGGGCTAGCCAAACTTCGAGGGAATAGCTGCATTAGATACATATCATCATATGCGAGCTCCACGCAATATACTTGGAATTCCCTGATGTAATGTTTAGGGTTTCATGTCCCATGATATTTGTCAAATTTAGGGATTTCAAATCCCTTTGGGAATGGTACCATTGCAAGGCTCTTGTCGAAAGGATAGGGGCATAAGTTGCTTGGTGTTTTTGTTGTTTTCCCTAATTGGAGATCGAGCACTTGCTGCAAGAGCAACTTGATTTGTGTCATCAGATCATCTTGAGGATTAGGAAGTGGAGTGAATGTGTTTTGGAGTGGTTGAGGTGTTTGAGTGATGTACGGAGTATTGGATATGTTGGTGGGAGTTTGTTGTAAGCTCTGCTACGCTATCAAGACTTGTTGATATACCTGCATTTGTTGTTGTGCCAACAACATATGTTGTTGGTCATGCTGTTGTTGTGCCAACAATGCTTGTTGTTGGTCTTGTTGTTGTGCCAACAACACTTATTGTTGGTCTTGTTTTTGTTGTGCCAACAATGCTTGTTGTTGGGCTAGTAATTGAAATGCTTCTTGTTGTGCTTGGTACTATTGTAGGTCTTGCTGATATGCTTGTTATTGGGTTGCTTGCAGTTGTGCCTAGTATTGAGCTTGTGCTTGTGCTTGTTGAGCTTGGTATCAGGCTTGTGCCTATTGGATAGCTTGTGTAGCTTGAGTGACTTGAGCAGCTTGAGCGGCTTGAGCAGCTTGGGTATCTTGTTGTTGCAACAAGGCTTGAGCTTGACCAGCTCGTTGTGCTTGTTGTGTAGCTTGAGCCACTTGAGTGGCTTATGCTTGCTGAGCAACTTGCATGTTTTGTGCTTGTTACACTTTAAATTGCTGAAGTGCCTTTTGGTAGGCCTGTTGAGCTGCTTGTAACATGATGCTATATTGGTTGGCTAAAATTGGTCTTGGTGGCAGTGGTCATGGCAGATTCATAATGGTGTTTTTTGTTGTGATGAGAGGTGTCATTGTATTGATGGTGGGGATTTGCATGGTGGATGGTGTGATTGATATGCTTGGTCCTTGAGAGACCATGTTTATGGATGGTGTAGTGATTGCTTGGGTTACTTGGATGGTTTCCATATGTTGTTGTGATATCGATGGCAAGATCAAAGGATTTGGTATGATGTTTTGATTTATGATTGGGGGGTTGCTTTGACTTTGATTGAGTGGTGGTAAAGGAGGTAACCCTAAACCAAGAGGCGGTGTGGATGTTAATGGAAAAATTGGAAAAATGGGTGGTGTGTTCCCTTGTGGAAATGATGATGATGAGGGGTCAAAGATTCCCCCTTGTCCAAATAGCCCACCTTCTCCTTGTGAAGTCATAGGGAGAGGTTTATGTGTTGAGAGGATATGCCAACGTTGCATGAAAAGATGATGATGGATCATTGGGGTCTTGAAAGGTAAGCGAAACATACGGGTGTAGCGAATTTTGAGGAACAAATTGACCCAAGATGGTGTTTGCATCCAAATATTGGTTTTTCACAAGGGTGTGTGTTTGTAGTGCATGAAGCAATGAGCTCCCCTTGTTGACAATTTGTTTAGTTGTAGCAATGGACATTGTGATTTGAGGGATGGTTTGAGTGATGCTTTGAAATGGAGGTGTGGATGATATTGGGGGTGTGGATGAAATTGGGGGCATAATCCCGAGAGGCTTCTCCACAAGAGTGCTCACATCATAGTCAAAAGGGAGTTTAGCCCCTTCCTTAGCCAATTCTAGCATGTATTGTGAGGGATTGAGCTTCATAATGGTATTGACAATTTTGTGAGTTTCAAGATTTTGGACCATTTCAATAATTTTATCTTGTGTCATCCCTAAGACATTGTTGGTGATGTCTTCTAATTGACCTTCGTCTTGAGAATCTTGTGGAAGTGGAGGAAGACTGAGCATGAGATTGCTAGATCCAACGGGATTGATTTCAAAAGTGGTTTGACTCAAGTCACTCGAAATGGATGTTTCTTTGTTCATTTCCATGTTCTTCTTGTGTTGAGATCTAGTTTGAACCATAAAATGAGGATCAAATTTCAGGAATGGGAGGTGAACCTTTAATACCCTAGATTGATCTAAACTTTAGGTACAAAAAGAAAATACAAGATATTTAGGATCAAAGGATGGTGATGAGATAGTGAAATATGGATGATTGGTAGATGATTGAAACTCTTAGGAAACCTTGAAGAGGATATTAAAATTTAGGACTTCGGTTCTGATGTTTGATTTGATTTGATTTTGATTTTGATTGGTTTGGATAATGAACTCATAAACTCTAAGAGGTTGGATGTTGTCCTAGAGTAAGCTTGTTCATAAGATGATAATTTGACTGTGTAAAGAAGGATTCATCTACACACCTAGTCAAACAAGATGATTTGGATTTTGATTTCAAGGGATTTACCCAAAGTTTAGCATAAGGATTTCTTCAAGATTTCCAAGAGTTGTTTGTGAGGTGATTTTTTGATTTGATGTTTGAAGGATGGGTGAGAGTGTTTTGATTTTGATCCTAAGAGACTTAGAGAGACTTTGTTTACTAGACCAAGGTGTTGAAGAACATGATAATACTTCCTATGTGAGATACTCAAACCTTTGGAAGAGACTTGGATTTTGACAATAGTAAAATGAATACAAATTTGGATTGTTCCTTGATGCACGTTTGTAAAAGTTGAAGGTCAATCTTTCTCTAAATTCGTAAAGCATAGACAACCTTTTCTTGTGAGCTTTTTGACTAAGACCTTTGGACTTTGGTTTTCGGATTTTGATCTTTTGGGAAATCATTTGAAAGAGCACATGTGTGGAGTCCAATTGTTTCTTATCTTTGTTTAATGAGTCCTTTTTACCACAAACACTTTCTTGATTATGTTTTCAAACTAGATGTCCAATGTCCCAATTTTGTCTCCTCCCACAAAGTCCATTATGTGGAAATCAAGGAAATTAAGGCTAAAAGTTCCCTATTGTTGAATTTAGCGAGAGAAAATAGAGATATAAAATCAAATTCTTAGAAGCCTCTAAGGATAGAATCCCTAGGGAAACCAATAACACTTGAATTTTGTCAAAGGTATTTGCTTCCTCTAAATAGTTTGAAATTTGATGATCACATTTGAATGCTTGTTTCCTAATGTTTAAGATCCAAGCAAAGTGTTTTGATTCCAAGAACATGCACAACCCTATGGATAAGAGACAATATTTGTTGAATCCACACTTGGATAAATCCAACTATGCTTATTCTTGGCAGATGATTAAAAGCTTGACCACACTGGTTCCCATCCACGACACTCACTTCTACGGGTCAACCAAGCTTTAGTACTCATGAAACTCCCATGGCATACTTCTCATCTCTACCAAGAACCATAAAAATGTGGAGCGGCTTCAAAGGTTCGACCTCTTGCACCAACAAATAGATAAGGATTTTGGGCCTCTAAACAAAAGGTTCTAGTATAGGCATTTCATTCATGGGGGATCATCCATATGGCAAGAGACCATTGCTTCCCTTCTTGTTGGAACAATCCTCATAATACTTGAACTTTCCTCAAGTACCCACACTTATATATCGGGTGGAAGTCGCTTGACTTTAGCGTATTCCCGGTTGGGTCATTCCCTGGGGTGATTACTTTTTCCCACCAGGCAGGCCCTCTAAGGATAAACAAAAGCGAGCAAGCACATCCATAGTTCAATCAATCTTTGTTGAGAAACAAAGAGAGAACACACATGATATACTCCACTCACACTCGCAATATTTTATTCAATTTTAAGAATCCAAATTGAAGTGTGGAGGCAATCACTTATACAACTTAATATCATAAAAATCCTTTTGATTCTCAAGATCATCGTGAGGTGCAAGAGAAGCGCATACATCTTTTAGATGATATTACTTTGGATAAGAGATCTTACAAAACATAAAAGCACATGCTCATTTTAATCCTTCAAAGTAAGAATTGGATTCTTTTTAAGAACCAAAAGGAAATATGAGAGTTTCTTGTTCAATTGTTAAGTCCAAAACAAAATCTAGTAAGTTGCCTAAGGTTCTTTTAAATCCCTTTGTTTTGTTCTTTTTAAGCCCAAATGAAAATTAGTGAGTCCTAAAAAGCATGAAGATGACAAAGTGCTTAGAGAAGGAATTACAATTCATCCCCAAAGTGTTTAAAAACACTTGATACAATGAAATGATGATGCCACAGAGAAGCCTTCATCTTTGTTTCCTCCCTTAAATTTTGATCAAGCCAACCTGCA
Organism: Sequoia sempervirens; assembly: GCA_007258455.2. Taxonomy (NCBI): domain Eukaryota; kingdom Viridiplantae; phylum Streptophyta; class Pinopsida; order Cupressales; family Cupressaceae; genus Sequoia; species Sequoia sempervirens. Next base: position 93,629 of record VDFB02292002.1, read on the forward strand.
CTAATTGGTTAAAACTACAGAAACAAAAGCCAAAAAACTAGTTAGTAGTCAAAAGCAACCAAAATGAAAAATCACATGTTGAAAATAATTTAAAAAGTGCCTTTTACCCAACTCCAGTGACACAATCTGCAAAGGTGACCCAATTTAGAGGAGTTAGCTATGTTGTATGGCACCACTAAGATTCATAGTAGCGATTTGTGAAAAATCTAGTGAGCGCAATCATAGCACTGTTTTGACCAGTGACAAAGTTTGGAGTTTGGATGCCTGGTCAACTCAAGCGTTGCTGTTTGGAATTCAAATTTCTAGCGAAAAGAAGCCAATGTCGTAGTTTGGAATTTGATAGTAGCACACTCTATGGTGCCGCTGAACTGCTAGCGGTGTAGTTCTTTTGTTAGCGGTTCACTTTTCCTGTAGACACAAAGTTTCAAAAATTAATGAAATTTTGAAGAAAAATCGTGTTAATTTCCTCCAATCTTCCCTCCTTCTAGTGCCAAAATGTGAATGGTGATCCTAGACCTACACAAACACAAAGAACAAACACACAATTAGTCTCAAATGCAAGTTAGAAACATCATTCCCCATTGAATTCATTTGAAATGCACAAAACAAGAAATAGAATGAAAAACACAAATAAAAGCTTTCAAATCCTATTTAATGCAAACAAACTCTCAATCCCATGGGGGAATTGGTGTCATTTTGAAGTGAAAAATGACCCTTTCCCAATCCCTTGCAAACTTGATGATGATTGATGGAGATCCTTGATTAAATTTGCAATAACCTAGCTATAAAACTATAAATCTTGATGAAAGTGGATGAACAATGGATGACCAAATTCAAAATCTCAAGTAAATGACTTTGCATAAAGTTGTGGATCCCAAATCCAAATGAGAGCCTCTTATTTATAGATGTGAAAGATGAAGAATGAGGCAAAATGGATGAATGTGGAATAAAAGACCAACCAATAGCATAAAACCACTTGTCAACATGTGAGTGGACAAATGTAGAGCACATTTTGGTCATTGTGTAATTAAATGCAATTAGGTGGAATTTCAAAATCGATAAAATGACAAGTTGGAGGGAGAAGAAAATGAAGTTAATGCCATTTGGCTCAAGGCAAAGGACATGTAAGAAACTTAAATGCCTTGTTGGATGTACAAACCCTTTTGGAGGGATTTTTCAAACTTGGAGAATATTCCCTTTTTGATACATTTTTGAAAGTAATTAGAGATTTAATAAACCAATTAAAATGATTTTCATGAACAAGTTGCAAAAGCTAGAGGATTTGAAGGATTAATATTAAGATTAATTAGGATTTGATTAATTAAGAGGGAGATTAGTTGATTTGACAATTTTGACTTAGACTTTTGGATTAATTTAAATCAAAATGAGAGGAAAATGATTAATAGACTTAATTAAATAAAGTTTGATTTATTTAATTAAAAGGGATGATGTTAGATTAAATTAAATAAAGATTAATTTATTTAATTTAATAGAAAGACTTTATAGTGTTAATTAAATGAAATGAATTATTTAATTAAAAGGGAGAAGATGACTTAATAAAATAAAATTGATTTATTTAATTAAAGGATGAAATGTGATGAATTTAATCGAATAAAGATTATTCAATTAAATTGATTAGTAAAGGAGATGATTCAGAATGAATTGGTGTTAGTAAAATCAAAATTAGGTGTATAGGATTGATTGGTATATATATATATAATGCAAATCTACAAAAAAAGACGATATATATATATAATTTGGGGTGCAAAAGTACATCTACTAGTAACGACATTTCAAAGCAAAATTCCACTGACAGCTGTTAGAGAGGGACCCACGTCATCTGTCGCTTCTTCCACTAGACATGTCACATCTGGGAAAGTGAGTGAGTGGAAAACATTTGTATAAATTTCACATTGAGTAGGCTATTTCATTGTTTTAATTTTTTTGGTGATATGGGATCCTTGATGGAGAAGAGGATAAGTTTCAAAAGTAGATGAGGAAAACGGAGGAATCCAAGAGTGCCAGTCTCTCTTCAAATCAAATTTGAAAGCCATATAATTGTATTAGTTTAGGTATTTTTGTTTTGGGGTGAATTGGGATTTGATGTCTTATTTTCTTGTATATTGCATTTCGTTTCTTTACTAGGAGTCTCTATTCAAATCAAATTTGAAAGTCATGTAATTGTATTGGTTTAGGTATTTTTGTTTGGGGTGAATTAGGATTTGATGTACAAAAATACCTAAACCAATACAATTACATGACTTTCAAATTTGATTTGAATAAAGACTCCTAGTAAAGAAATGAAATGCAATCTACAAGAAAATAAGACATGTCCCAATTCACCCCAAAACAAAAATATCTAAACCAATACAATTATATCACTTTCAAATTTGATTTGAAGAGAGACTGGCACTCTTGGATTCCTCCGTTTTCCTCATCTACTTTTAAAACTTATCCTCTTCTCCATCAAGGATTCCATATCACCAAAAAAATTAAAACAATGAAATAGCCTACTCGATGTGAAATTTATGCAAACGTTTTCCACTCACTTACTTTCCCAGATGTGACATGTCTAGTGGAAGAAGCGACAGATGACGTGGGTCCCTCTCTGACAGCTGTCAGTGGAATTTTGCGTTGAAATGTCGTTACTAGTAGATGTACTTTTGCACCCCAAATTTTTGATGGAGACAACATAACAATCTTTAGAGTTATTAGCTTGGCTGCACAGTGGACACGTGGAATTGGCAAGCTGTTGACCTGTCACGTCAGACAAGAAAAGAAATATGGTCCGTGGCATACGGATAAACTGTATATCCGCTAGTCAATATACACTGTGTATACGGCTGCTGTGTAGTGCCATGCATGGCTTATGGCCATCATTGGGTGTTTTGCCACGTTATGTTTGTTTGGATAGACACGACATTGTATTAGTGGCACAAATTTTCATAGTACTTTCTTTTGTGAGGTCGTGTTTTTGTTGTTATTTTTGTTTACAATTACATGATTGTTTTACTTTTATCATTATTAATGTGATTTTGAAATGTGATTCTATATTGCCCTTATTTATTGGGGATAACTCTTGGTTTTCATTAAAAATAAATGTGAGCCATTAAACAAATTGGATAAGTTTACACTCATGATGTCTTCATGTTCTAACAATACGTGCCTTTAATTTTACTTTAACATTTTAAAAATTCCAAGCCATTAAATAATTTAGATTTTATTTCATTTCATTTTTATGATGATTTTGCAAATGGTTAAAAATGAATAATAAAGTTGGTATTGTGATTATATCATTAAATTTATGAGGTAGGCAAGTAGCTAATTGAAATTTAATTTTATGTATTTCAAATATTAAATTTTGTAAGTGGTTGGAAATGGTCATATATTTCTTATGACAATATGTAATTTTTTTGTATTACATAAAGTTAAATTATATAAAGAATAATTCAATTCAAAATAGAACTAGACATAAAAGAGGAATAAACCAATACATATAACAGTCACGAGAGCAATACATATAACAGTCACGAGAGCATATCAGCAACAAAACAATGCACAAATGGCTTAAAAATCGGAGGAATTATGCCCAACATATAGCGTAAATAACTTTAGCAACAGTCTTTCTTAGAAAGGAGACTTTTATCATGCAGTATATACAACAACAAAGAAGTAGACTGAAGGGAGCAGCACTTGTATTTTGAATTTGAAAAAACTTTGAAGTTGTCTAAAACAATGAGTATCCCCTTCATGGAGCTTAAAATATATAAATTTTAAATGTTTTTTGGACAATATTGCTATGGACAAAACTTGAAAGACCAACCACCAACTAGCATAAATAGCTACATGTCACCCAACAACTTTAGGCCTTTGATATCATACCACTATTATTTTAGGAAATCCAACTTATCTTCAAACAAAAGCTCTTTAAGAAACTTATTCGTATCTTCCATGGGGATGAAAGGAGAGCCAAATCAAGCTTGGAAATTTATCTTTACTTTTCTTCTTGGTGTTGGAGGGAGTGATGTGAGGGTGAGGCTAATGAACCGTTTCCTCCAACTTGCATTTTGATTTCCTTTCCTCCAATTCCTCTTGAAACACATGAAGAGTAGTGATGGTGTTCTTCACCGACTCTTTACAGTAGGATGCTATTTCTTGCATATTTTTCAAAATCTTCTCTTGGTTGGCTTGATGCTTACCAACCTCAAACGCCATCTTTCTTCAATCTTTAGCAAAACCAACCAAATGCTATAATTCTTGACCTCCTTCTCTAGGCATCCCCAATTGTGAAAAGTGAAAGAATTTTTTTCATAGCATCCCAAACATCTTCATTCCTCGATTTCTCAGGCCATTCTAGAGTTTTAGACAAAACAATGGATTTAAGGTTATGCTTTTTTTATTTATTTATTTATAATATGCATTTAGGTGAGCTTCTACTTCAAAATATCATCTTGAAGATTATAGGCCAAGAGTATTTTTGGGAGAGGTAATCATCTCATGAGGGGAGGGGTGATGTATTTTATTTTTTGGGGGTGGGACCTGTTGAACCTCAGTTGTGTTTACAGTTTGTCCTTGATGACAAAATCTCTTTCAGTTTGTTCTCATTGTTAATCTGTCTCAGGATGGTTCTCCTTACACATTACAGGTTTTGGATGTTTCTCTTTCAAGCTTATTCATATCGGAGTGAAAATGGCAGTCTCCTCGATCCACTTTGAAATGTCTGAGTTGCCTATCGGCAAGACATTTTAGATGTCATGGCAATTGAATTTATCTAACAAGTTGCTATCGACATGACTTCTCTTTGGTTTCGGCGGCAGAATGTGTTCTCTATCAGCAAAGGTTGTGGCTATCGGGGTGGTGTCTCACCGAGTTCTGTATGTCTCCCTGACTTGTGCACATGGAACGGTTTGTCGACATGAGTCAGATGGTCGGGCTAACATCTTGCTGAATTCAAGATGTCTCAGCGATGGGTGCTCTTTGGGATTCCTTCGGCGTAAGTTAAATCTGTCAGTATGTGGTCTCAGCAATATTGGTTTGTCAAACCGACCGGCATAGGAAAGAATCATATTGGCATGAGTTATCCCATCGGTATGATGTCACAGCAAACGTTCAATGTCACATCGACCATCGTTGGAGAATTGTCTTCGGCAGGACATTCTGGAAGTCTCGGCAAACAAGAATGATCATGTGGGTTTTCAGTAAGACTCATGAGTTTCAATGTAGAGTCTCAGTGAACCCGTCAAGTCTTGGCGAAAGTTGAATGAAGGTTATATCTTGGTGAGAGTGTGCTCTTGTCTTGGCGACCTAGAAATGACAAAGACCTTCGGTATGACATAAAGTAATCTTTGAGAGGTCTCTCTGATATCAAAAGGCTACAGCGAGTTCGAGTAAATGAAGATGTTTCGGTATTTCTCAAGCTGTCGTCGAGAGCTCTCCTCGACTTTGATATGCTATAGCGACCCTCATAAGGTGGAAGGGTGTATTGGCGATGGAAACATTATGTTACAGCGACATCACAAGGGATTTCTATCAAAGATCTCCATCGGTGTGAGATTGATACTGTCTTGGCAAACTAAGGTGTGCTCGGGATGTTTTGGAAAAACAAGTGGCAATCTATATAGCATCTCCCCGATTATGGATTGTCTCAGCGACATGGGATGAAAGGATGTCTTTCGGTACAACAAAGCATCATCTACGAGAGGTCCCCCTGAGAGCGATAAGTCATGGCGACTTGGAAATGACAAAGTCCTTTGACATAGTTTTTGAATTGTCTCGGCGAATTGGAATAATCATGTGGTCATTCAATGAAACGTGGGGCATTCTATGAAACGTCTTCCCGACAGCATTAGGTTATAGTGACTCTGTCGAAACAAAATATCATCGTTGAGAAGTTTCCTTATGTCTCAATGAACAAGCCCATTGGTGAAACTCAACGTTGGCTGTATAATGTCTCCCTGACTGTATATTGTCACAGTGACACACAAGTGGTTAAAGAAATCTCAAAATTTGTGGCCGTTTATGGAAAATTCAAATTATAGTTATAGGCTGACATTATTGATTGCATCGAATCTCAGAGCCATTACATGGCTGAATATTCATTGAGTTTCTTTCTGAGCTGTTGTGTTTTGTGGATGATTTGCAGCTCTTTGGATAAGCATTACTATTGATTTTTTCCATCATCGACAGTCTGTCAGTATTCAGCTTTATATTCAAAAATCAGCAAGAGAATCTGAAGATTTGGTGAAAAATGATTTTGAAGATTTCTTCACAATCAACATACTTGAAATGTAAATAAATACTAGTGTTGAAAACTGTAAAGGTTGTTGCTTGTAATTTTGAGAGTGTCATTTCTTGTCTGTATGGAAATGAATGAATGAACTCTGCAGAAAGATATGTGCTTAACTGAAAACAGAGAAATCCTCTGAGTCACTATTATTGTAATTCTATAATCTGAGTGAGGGGTTGGTGCTCCTTGAGATTGTTGTCTAAATGAGGAGTTGGTGCTCTTTGAGTGGGTGCTCAAAAATCAGCCTATAAGGCATTGTGAACTTTTGTTTAAAAGATTAAGCTAGGAAGGCATTTAGGGAGTGGTTTTTATACCCCAGGAGGGTTTTCCACTATGTAAAATCTGGAGTCTTCTTGTTCTTCTGAGTTCCCTTTGCTTTATTGTGTTGTTGATTATTTCAGTTCACTGTTTGCATATTATCTTTCTCAATTCTGTTTATGAATGATTACATTCAACTCATGAATGCATTAATCAAAGTATATTGAGATCATATATGTGCTATAGTTTTTGAATTTGTGAAAATTGGTCAAATCTGTTATAACACTGATTCACCCCCCCTCTCAGTGTCATTTTAACTCCAACAGGACCCTCATTTAGCTGGATAAGAGAGGGGTTGTAAACATGTAGACACATTAAGTGAGCAAGGGTTAAGACAAGGTTATATCGATAAAAGCAATAGATAAGGCTTTGGTGGAGGGGTATAGACTTACCAATAATAATGTATTTTTTCACAAACTCTTCTAATGAATAAATCTAGAAAGAAAAAATCATTGTCAAATTATGATAAAAATGGTTTAACATAGGGAAGACACAAATGTGGAACCAATTATAGCAACTCTCCAAATTAATGTACCTCATTAGGACTTCAAAAATATTCTTCCACACGTTTGGAAGGTCTTTGAGCTATAAAAACCATTTTGAAGTCTATTCACTTTCTCCCCTTTTTAGAAACCTACTCATCGTCTGTTGGTAGTTTCCTTTAGAATTTTTAGGAATTCTAACACCCTCTTGAGGGATACCTGTTGTAGTAGCAATGAGGGATACCTATTGTAGTAGCAATAAGCTTGACAGAGACATTGAAGGAGATGCTTCAAACATGAACAGAGCTAGACTTCCATGAATTAGCAAATTTAGTTGAGAAAACCAAATCGTAGCCATTCATGGATTTGGTATATGAAGTTAGGTTATCCCTTTTTATAATGCTCCACACCTCTTGGTAATTTTTTAGGGCATCACAATCATTCGGCTCAACTTGTAGAAGGTCACCCCCCATTGTAGGTATACAAACAATAGCAACACAAAGGAAATAAACATAAAGGGGCCTAAATTCCAAAAATTTTCTTGAAAGCTAGATAGGAGAGGGTGATGGTAGCAATTTAACTTGCCACAAAAAGTTGAGTAAGGATGATAATGCACCTTCCTTAAATGAAAATAATTAGAGGTCCTTTTGATAGTGTGATCCATCAACTCATGGGAGTGATGTAGCGCCCCTCTGAGGTTCACCCTATCAATGTTGTTCATATGGCTGATTTGTGTTTAGTCTATTTAATTTAAATTGGGTTGATTTGTGTTTTGATTAATTATTATATTAAAATAAAGTTATTAAAGTTAAAAATATTTTGAAAATTAAAATAAATGCTTTAATATAATTATGACTTTGATGAAATGAAATATTATTAATGATTTTACTTAGTCTAAATAAATTAAAAGTATGAGTAATCAATAAATATTAAAATAAATACAATTGTGAAAACAAATTAAAATTAAGATTAAATTAACAAATAAAATATCTTAAGTTGATTTATTATGTGCAATAAATAATGATATGTATATAAATAAATATTTTTAAAAGTGGCAGTTAACAAGGGATGGGAGATTAATAAAATAATTAAATTCAAGAGAAGGGCATGTAGTAACAAACATTATGGAATAGTAAATAAATTGGTTATTTGGCTAAAGAAAAGGGTTTATTTTGGGGGGGAATTTTTCTGAAAACTAATCTTGTTCTCTCTGTTGTGAATATTTCCTGGTTCTTGAAATATTTTCTTGGGATTTTGAAAGTTCTAGAAGTGGGTCTTTCGCAATGTTGTTGAAATTCTGAAGTGTTTGAAGCTACAAGCACAAAGTGGTGAGCTCTGCACCAATCTTCACTTTGGCAAGCAGGAGAAACTAGGTTCTTGCTAGACTCAATTCTAAATCTATAGAAATGGAAATGGAGTGCTTGTGTTGTAGAAAACAAAACAATTTTATGTTAATTTTTGAGTGTGCAATTTAGCAAATGAATGGTTTGGTTTGCAACCTTTGTTTTCCACGTTGGACATTACTTTGAGGAACTTTGCCCATGAGTGGCATATCCTTGTCTTCATTTACACAATTTTCATTCTTGTGTCTCTGGGTAATTACTGTATCTAGGCTGCCTTACTCACCCATGCATGTTCTACCCTTGCGTCTGCACTTTATTTTGATAGCTTGTGTTTGATAAATTTTTTTTGATTGGTAATAGAGTTAATTTTATTAATATTAAAAATTGATTACATAACAATTCTCCCTGCAAAATCCACATAGAAAACCTTTCGAGACCCATGAAAATCCTTTATAAAACCCCTAAAACTGCTAGCTAACCATAAAACAAACAAATTCATGAGTTACAAACAATGAATCGTAACAATACAAACATAAGCTCCACAGACATCATAAGAATGAAAGCCTAAAACCTTCAATCCTACAAGGGACCTGCTAATAGGTCAAGAGCCTGGAACACAAATTGGCCTGCATTTCATTTGGGACCTGAGAACCATTGCAAAAGTTTCCTTCCTTTTTTCTGTTTTACCGTTTGCTAGCCATCCTTTATTCTTGCAGCCTCCTTTTGTCAATCCAATGGTTTGTCACAAGAACTCTTTAGAGCTCCATCTAAACTTCCATTTGATTGGTAACTCTATTCATCATCTTTTCGTTTCCCTATATCTTTCTCTTGCAACCTCGTCAGAACCTCTTTCTCTCGACATTCGAGTGTGGCTGCCCAATCTTTGGAATTCAACTCCTTTTCTCCTCCATTGTAAACAAAATTGTCTCTATTCCCAACCAAATCCTCTTCATGTGCCAAGATAACTCCATTATGTTGTTGATCCTTCCTCCCTACTTTTCTCTTGAGAGCTCAATTGCTTTTCTTCCTTTTTTTCCACTATATAGTGTTGGGGGCCAACATCTTTCCACCAAAAGGCTGATTTGGTTGCTCTATGTTTGGAACATTCAACAACCAAATTTCCAATTTTAAAGCATATTCTACACCTGAAGGGTATTCCTTCATAATCTAGGGGCTCCACCTAGCATCCTTTCAAAATTTTTAATCTTATTTCCTTCGGAGGCACCTTTGATAGATCCATTTCCACTAAAATCTAGGAAAAAGTTGAATGCATAAGGTTTGAAGACCCTTCATCCACCATTAGAAAGCTTCCTAGAGAGTTCCCTACAACCTTTAAGTAGGAATCAAACCAAAATTGTAGCAGAAATTTGGGAAGTTGCATCGAGATATGAACCTTCTCAAACCTTTTAGTGGCTGGATTGAAAGGCAGATGCCATGGCTTTAACATCAGTGGATATTTTTCTTCCTAATCCCAATGGTTGTCATAAAAGATCTTATTTCTATCCTGCTCCCTTTCAAAAACAACAATGAAAAATCCTTTTGCCATGGGATAGATTTGGACATACCCTTCTAAGACATGTTGCCAGTGGTTAGAGATCCACTGGTGTAGATCTATTAAGCATGGCCAAAATCCTTCAAATCTTCCAATCAGACCCAGCCGAGGATTTTTTTTTCATTAAAAAAAACTTCTTGCTCAAGCTCATCATCTAGCTCCATTGTGATTGAAATAGATGGTAGAGGTAAGTCTGAATTCCTTCCCCCCCTTTCTGTCAAGATTCTTTTTAATTGCTTATGGGATAGAGTTGGTTCTGACTGTTTACCCCCAGACTGAGTCGCTTTAAAACCCTTAAAAAACCATTACCTTCTGAAACATGATCAACATTCTTTTGATTTTGAAGCACTGAAGAGTCACTCCCATTTGCATCATGGCCGTCTTTGCTAGGGCCCTTTTTCTTCATGTCCTCTACTTTTTGTGCTTTCTGCACCCTATTCTCCATGTGCCTCCCAAGTTGAGTGTTTTCTCTATTGCTAACTCCATTGGGCTGAGATCCTACCACCATTTCCTGCAGCTTCTCTCCCTCCAGGAATGAACCAGGTTAAACCCTAGTCTCCGCATCTTCCAAAACTCGACCATTAGTGTCCATTTTTTCTCTTCCCAAATCACATTGCATGTTAGTAGCCTGTGTTTGATAATTGATGTGTGGGTGAGCAATAGGTTTAATACAATTAATGGTTATTCTACTCCCTACTTGTTGCATTCAACATTGAAGGTTCCCATTTTATACTGCTCATTTTATTCCTACACCTTCACCCAATCTTGGGGTATTCAATTTCATCTTGTGGATATTCGATTTCATCTCTATTGTCCTAACCTTGCTGCTTGATGTATGTTTAAAAAGCTTTGAATCCAATCACCATTTCTTATGATTCATGCCCCACGTCCTCCTTGGTGCTAATATGGCGATTTCACTACAATGGACTTTAGCTAATGATATGCCTATGCCATGCCTTGAATAAGGTAAATCAAATTCGGGTTTGGTAGTTCTGTGTTTGATTTCTTATCCTACGCCTTATGTTTTGTTTGGGGGATTCCTATTTTTTGTTTCCTAGAATTAACCTTGTTGTGCATGGTGAATATGATAAACATTGCATGTACCAAATTCTTGTGATCTCTACCATTCTATGGCAATGTACTCACTCCCTTCACCGTGGTTTGGCTGCCTTTACTGCATCCAAGGTTTGTCTTGTTTCTTTTATGGTGACCCCTCCCTTTGGCTCATGATTTCACTTCCTTGAAACCATCTGTCTAAAGGCTCCTCTTTGTGCACCCTTTCTTTCATGCGTCATTCCTGCTAAGTTAGGCTCTTGAATAAAGGTAGTATAATGCGAATTCTTGATAGTAATTTCTATTTGATACTATAGGACATGATATCCTTCACCGTGTATGCCTTTGGTATTGTTTAAGCTGAGTCTAGGTTAGGGTCGGCAGGTTTTAATTTGATGGATATATTTTAGTTTTAGGTATTCCTACTTATATGCAACGAACAAACATTATACTAGAATTTGATGAATTACTACAAGTAAGGAATCTGCTAGTTTTGTGCATATTATGTATTTCAATTTAGTTTTGTTAGTTTATTTTTGGCAATCGAATATTATATAATGTGTCTGGTGATTTGATTCACATTCACTATATTGGAAATTTGAATAAATAGAGTTCGGTGGGGTTGTATTTTGATTAGGGAATTTGATTTATTCACTATGTATAGTTTTGCATTAGGATGAAAGCCTTTGGTATGGAGTGCAATGTATATAGTTTTGTTATTGGGGTTCAATGGATACGGTGTATGATGGTATCTGATGTTTTAGGCTGGATAACTCGTTTTCCATTCAAATGGTTACCTTGTGTTGTAATTTCAATTGTATTCGATAGTTTAGCATTTGCTAGGTGCTTGGTAATATATCTCATTCAATGATTATGATAGTCACTACACGTACTAACTTTAACATTGACAGTTCAATACCTTGTGATTTGATGAATTTAGATAATGCATGTAAATGCATTTTTTTGGTAAAGATACAAATGGAAACCGATGTGTGTGTATATTGTTAAAATCTATAGGGTTATGTCATATTTTGAAAATTGTATTTTTTATTATAATATACATATAGTCTATTTGGAAATAGATTAATACCAATATAGATTGTCTTTTACCAAATTATGTTGGTAATAATAGCTTAAAATATAATTCAACATAATATCAATGCCATATTACAATTTAATATTCTTTTCTATTGAGATTATTATTACCAATTCAATATAATGAATGAATGAATCCATGATACTACCATTTGGGTAAATTTCAGTTGTAATTGCATGACAAGTCTTAATGTGAGTAAGGTGATAGTTGGTTAATAACATTTCTTTGTGAATTAATGAATTAGAATATTATTATTATTGTCTTATGTCAAAGTTGTAATTTAAAATTAAGGTTTTCATAGTAACTAGTTTAATAAAATAGATGGTTTATTAGTGAAATAGTTATTTTAAAAATAAATGATTGTAGTGATTAATGTCTTATATAAGAAAACTCTTTAGGGTTGTTACATTATTATTAGTTGTTGTATTAGACAATGTGGATGATTAAAAGATTAAGTGATGTTTAATTATGGATTTGTCCATGATGGCTCGTTTATTGTGTGTTTTCTTTAAATATAAGAATGAGAGTATTAATTAATGGTTGTTGATTTTTTTAAAAGTTGTTTATTAGCCAAATTGTAAGTTTGTTAGGCAATTAGTGGTTGGGTATTATGTGAGGAGAAAATTAGGTTTCCCTTGGATGCCCATTGGTTGGTTTTACTATTGATTATTGTGAGTTGATATTTTTGGTTATTGTTTAATGGAGTGAGATTTCTAGTGTGAAGTGGTTATTGCGAGGTTTCCAAAGGTTGGGGAAAGAGTTTACTTATTTTTGGACTTAATGTTGAGTTCTTTGTGAATTGTTGTTCTTATACTTGATCATGTTTATGGGGGTTTTAGCCATGCATTGTGGAAATTGTTTTATTATGGAGATCTTGTGTGAGGTGGTGAATGCCTCGCTATATGTGGTTATTTATATGGATTTGCTAGTTTGTGCAACTTGTCTATACCTTATTTGATGTGTTGGGTCTCTAGTTGTTAGTAGGGGGAGTGGCTCTCTATGGGGTTCCAACACACAAAGTGGCACTAGGGTAACTCATTGAGATTTTTTTTAATTAGTGATAACCTAAAATAAATTAGGGGGTTGGGTAGTTCACATTAATCAAGATAACACCTCACGCATGGCTCAAGTTCTTGTTTAGGCTTTAGATGAGTGGGAAGACTTGGAATGGAAAGATCAACTGCCTTGTCCTCTTGGAAGGTATACTAATCATGCATGAGTTTGTATGGGGGTCCAACAGCTGGTAGAGGTGGCTAGGGTAGCCTAGGATGGGGATTTGGTAGCCTAGGAAGGTTATGCAAGTGTAACCCATAACAAGCTATGTGATGACACTCCTCCCTATAGAAACCTAACATTCTCTTGTCTTGTGTTCACTTTTTTGTTGCGTACCTTTGGAAACAGTGTCATTGTTGTGAATTATTTGTGGTATTTTTATGTTGGAGTCATGTTAGCCCCTTTGTGTTGTGCTACTGTCTTCTTGTCTACTTTGGTGGTGGGACCTTATTGTTATCTCCTAGCACAGGGGGTGGACCTTAGGTTCCACATGGTCGGGTGGAACGTGCTATGCACTCCATTGGGTTCCCAGTTGATGTGTCATGAGCATGGATGTGGTACCTGATGAAGAGATTCCAAATCTTGTACCAAACTTGAGTTAGCATTGATGTTATGTAATGCAATCATTTCAATAGTATCCTATCATGTATTTGATGTATCCTTTGCATTGTTATAAGGGAAGCTTTGATGTAATCATATAAATAGTGTAATGATCTATCCGATGTATGGGAAGATATATATTTATTCATTGAATCATATTTTATGCTCTTGAATGGTGTTGTATCTGTAGAAATATCTATATCTAACTCTTTTAATGCAGAAGTTGTAAATAAAATCTTGTTATTCGCTATTTTATGATGCATATTTAGCTTGTTTAATCATTATGTTTGTAATGTAGTTATGATACCCTAAAAGACATAGTCAGTGCAACTATACATGTGATTACATTCTATGTTATTGTTAGTATGATTTATACATTGGTTCACTTAAAAAAATATACTGTCATAATTGTTAGTTAGATTTGTTGTCATTTGGGGTTTCATGGCGGGGCATTACAAAGTGAACTATTCTTAGCTTTTCCACTTGGGGTTGTGAAATATTTTACCTTAAATCAATTATATTAACTTTCACATGCTCTAGGAGCATATTTACATCAATCCAAATCATAATAGTTTAGATGTGAGAGGAAATATTAGACAATATATCTATCGTTATATTACCTTCTCTAAACGCATGCTTGATACTATGAGCCTCAAAGTTGATCATGTTTAGGAATGTTTCCCTTATTAGGTCCTAGAGAGCTCAACTAGGACTTGCTTTACCTAGCATCATGTTGATTGCATTTTTGGAATCACCCTTAATTAACACCTTGGTTAAGGTTTGTCTTTTGCAATTTGAATACTATGGAAAGAAACCGCCACCTTAGAAAAGTAAGAGGATTGAATTCCAAGGTTGACTGCATGGGAAAAGATCATATTCCCCTTGTAATATCCTAAGATATCACCCCATCCACTTGTCCAAGATTCCCTTTAGCCAAGTTGTAAAAATTAAATTTTAGCCAATTGAGATAAAGGGGGTTCCAAATGATATATATTTACTGGATAAAGAAATTTGAGAATCCACCATGAGATTATTAGAGATGCACCATTTCTGGGCAATCTTTAATTCTAGAGTTCACCTGAATTTATTTTAAGATTTTTAGAAGCCACGACTTTGATGTTTTGAATAATAGACAAAAAAAAGAGCCTCCCAATGTTTCCTTAAATTGTCTTTAAATATCATATTATTTCACTCTTTCTGTAATCCCCAACCAATATGGAAGAAGTCTTACCACAAGAGTTCCAAAATTAGGGGATGATAGAAGGGGTAGGTCTAGCTATTAGTGATGCTTTTAATATTATTCTTTTAGGCCTAACTTACAAAGAAGTTTCTAAGAATATATTTTGTTAGGTTCTCTAGGCATAATCATAATGGATAAGAAGGTGATCAATACTTTCACTTGTTACTTCACATAAGTAGAATTTGTTTACTAATTGCATGCCTCTTTGTTGAAGATTATCAATAGTTATAACCTTTCTATGAACACTCTACCAAAAGAGGACAACTTTGGGTATGGTTTTGTGTTTCCAAAGATTCAACCAATTGAAATAAGAAATCCATTTGGGTAATATAAAATTAAATCCAAATTTCAAAGAGTAATTACTATCTTGAGAATTTGACCACAAAAGGTTTTCCATTAATTAGATCTTGTAGAAGAACTAATTAGTAATAATCTTGAGTTCTATAGTAGCAATACATAGAGGAGGATTAAACCATTAGGGATTTGTTCTCTATGAGGGAGGGTTATTGGTAGCATCTCGGTAATATTTCACAAGACTATTGAACCTTCTTTTTAGGTCAACCTAAATTGAAAAAAAAATAGGATGGAATTCCAGAGGGGTCGAGGAGATCCAAGGGTCTTCATAGAATCTAATTTTCTCTATGTTGCTAATCTGCCATTTAATTATCAAGCCTAGAGTATCTTTTATTTTTAGTATATTTTTCTAGATGTCAGAGCCTCTTGGTAATTGTTAGGATTAGAGGACAATAATATTGTCATGAGGTCATTCAAATAATTGAATCTCATAATATTAGCCCATTCCGATTGATGCTTTTAATGAGTCTCTAGTTGAATTTGGTTAAGAAAGTGTGTCACAAAAATGTATCTTTAGACATTTTCAAGCTTGATCTGGGAATAATTGATGATAAAGTGGACTTAAGAAGGCCTTGATTAAGTGTTGTGAGTTGTTTTTCACATCTACATTAGGTCTTGGGCCCATGCAAACTGAATAAAATGCATCTAACAATATCTTGTAAAGGTGTTGTAAAGTGTTGTAAAAGACTTTCACACTTTTATAGACTAATGGACCTATTTTTCCCCAATTCAATATTGTAAAATGTATTTAAAGAAACTCTCACATTAATCGAGAAGGATTGTAAATTAAACCTAATACTAATCTAGTGTTGTAATGTGTTTTACACATTCACATTGAATGTTGTTCCTTTCTAGGCCATGTGGACCTCATTTTAATGTTGTAAAGTGTATTTAATCACACTTTCACATTGAAATTTGTGTCCCTATCCCTAATTACCCTTTACATCATCATTAATAGGTCCCTATGGCCCCATATTGTGCATCTCGAGGCTTAATTTTATCAATGACCTGATAAAATCAACATAAAAACCAAAAATCCTCACTCCCCAACAATCTAGTTGGAAAAATAGCCCTTGTGGGACCAAGTTACTCATCTGGGTGAATTAGTCCCATCTAGGTGGGACTGAGTCACCTAGCTTGGCAACTTAGTCCCATTTGGGCTATTTTTGAGGTTACAGCAAGAAAATTTGGATTTTAAGTTTATTTTTCCTTCATGTCGGCCTTGGGGATCAAATTAACAGGAAAATTAGGTGGATTGCCTATAAATACAAGCTTCTTAACCCTAATTCATAATCAATTTCATTATTCGTTCATCATTCATCTTCTATCTCAAGTAAAGCAAGTTAGGGTTTTAGCATTCTAAGTCATCAAGATAACTTTCTAAGGCATTCAAGGACAGATTCTCCATCTATTGCTGCAAAAATTCAAGATCTATAATCATGGAAAGTATCTAATTCCATTATTTCATGCTTCATTACATTATTTCTTCATTTTGGTTTAATTACCTAAAACGGGGTTTGACCAAGGAAAACCCCCATGCCCCAACATTCAACATTTCTCTCTCTTTCCTTGTGTGTTTGCAGATTTAGGTACATTGAAGACTTGGAAATGATTAAAGATTAAGTTACAACATTTTTGAAGTCATTTCCTTGTTGGTTAGTTCAAAATATCCACAAAAAGTCACTTACAGTGTTGAAAATTGGAATTTCAGAACCAAACACCTGGACAAACAGAAAGTGTAGACCAAGGGCTTTTGTTTCCACTTTTGAATTTTCAAAAAATCCAAAGTGGAATAATTCACCACCTTGGGTGACTTAGTCCCACTACACATGTTTTTTGAAGTTTTCTATAGATTTGGATACCGATTTGGTTGAAATGGGCTCTAGTGCAATTTTTCGGATCTAAGACTAGGTCACCCAGAATGGTGTAAGTGTCCCAATAAATCAAAATTCCATATTCAACAACATTTCAGTCTCCATTCCATTCTTCAACACATTTCCAGGTATGTGTGTGTGTGTGAAATGTGTAAAGTTAGTATCAACACAAACCTTAATGAAATGATTTATATTAAAGATTCAAAGTAAAGAAGCTATTCTAATTTGCAACAAACTAAATCTTTTAAGAACGTCTCATTGTCCTCTATTCTTAATGATTTTTTTAACCTTTTGGTCCTCATATTTCTATGTGCACAAAGGTTATTAGAATGACACTTAAGAATTGAGATTAGTATTCAATATGCAAGCCAATCAAATGCCTACATGAAACTATATGCAAACAATGATGATGAATGCTACGATGAAGGGATGATGGGGATTATGATAAATAAACAAGTGGAAGTGGATGCGATGGTATTGAAATAGAATGATCTATATATGATTATACCTATGCTCAAATGTAAACTACAAATGACTAAGATGATACTCCATATGCTCAAATGCAAACTAAAAATGAACTAATCTAAAATGCAACTATGATGCAAGATGGGATGTAAAATGTAACTATGATGCAACATTTAAAGATAAGAGGTAAATGCAAAGAAAAAAATGATGTAAAGACTAGCTATAAGACTCCAAAATGTTCCCAAGCTCCAATGATAAACCTGCATGATAACTTTACTTCAAATGTGGATGCAAAATACAATGCCCAAGGGTTGTATTTATAGCCTTTTCCAAGCTTATAGTGAGGTGGCAATAACCAGTGGTCTAGATTCGAACAAGAGAAATGAATGGTGAAGATGAAGAGAATCAAGATGTTGTCCCCTTGACCAAAGACAACATGCCATTTGGATGGAAGAATCTCTTGACCAATGGGCAACATTCCATTTGGATGGAAGATTCAAGTGTGGGAAGAGAAGACCATGTGCTCCAAAATTGGTCGAAGTGTGTGAGGAATGAGCCATGTGCTTTTCTTAAAATGAGTTGAAGAATTATAATTAAAAATTAGAATTATTTAATTTCATGTGACCTTGGTGAGGTGGCACAAAAAATTGTAGCCATGTTCTCAAATTCCTAATCGAGATTAGTGATGAATATTAATTAAATAAAACAAGTTTATGGAACCTTATTCATTTAATTAATTTAGAAGAAGATGATTTAAATTTGGATAATTTATAAAATAAACAATATAAATAAATTGAGAACTTATTTATATGTAGTCAAAATATCAATCAAATAGCTAGTATTTAATTAAATTGAAGGTGATGACCAATTTTAGGTGTATACATTTTTCCCCTCTTTGAAGTAATGTGTTTACACGTTGCTTCAAAGAAAAAATTGATAGGGATGCTCAAAAAAGTTTTTGATGCCCCAGATGTTGATTTTCAGGTGATTTTGGATATATGCGCCCTCAAGAGATAAATCGGTAAAATGTGGATTTTTGATGTTTTGTTCAAGATTCGATGATTGTGTGATGATGTTGTAGTGATGTGATGATGATCCATTGTTAAACAAATGAAAATTTGATGTTAGACATGATTTATCTCTCAAAATTTGATTCTACACTTGCTCTTTGAATAGTTTTGATTAGTTAAATCCCATTATTGATAATAAATCCCACCATAATTCCCTCCATTGTCCTTTAAAAAGGTAAAAATTTAGAAAAGTGAATTCATTTGCACATTGTGATTTTGGAGAATTTGAAGATTGGAGAGCTAGAGGAAGATAGGGATCTCATCTCACAAGCATTGTTTCAAGTGCCTTTGCCACCATAGTCAGCTTGTTGTACAATTGGACCTATAGTACACATTACGAGAAACCTCCTTTAGTCATTTTCTTGCCTTTTTATTGATGTTTTGAAGTTGGTAGATAGGTGTTGTAGGCCATTTAAAGTCATTTTTGCTATTTTCAAGTCATTTTTGGGAGTTTCTGAGAGTTTTGGCGCATCTTGCTTGTGTTTTGGCGCCTTTTGCTTGTGTTTTGGCACTGTTTGCTTTTGTTTTGGCACCTTTGGGGTCCCAAATAGCGCCTTTTGTAAGCTTGAATTCATTTTTTAACCCTTTTCCCTTGAAATGGCACCTTCTACTCATTCCGTGGCACTTTTGGGGTCCCAAATGGTGCCTTTTGCTGTTTTGGGGGTTTTGGCGGGATTTTCCCTTGAGTGATTCCTGATGATTTTCCCTATTGTTTTGGTTGTCCAATGATGTTTTATTGATTAAAGTCCTAGTTAT
This sequence comes from Sequoia sempervirens, assembly GCA_007258455.2. NCBI lineage: Eukaryota > Viridiplantae > Streptophyta > Pinopsida > Cupressales > Cupressaceae > Sequoia > Sequoia sempervirens. The sequence continues at coordinate 113,171 of VDFB02292002.1, forward strand.
GTCAAATGTTACATTGTTGATGTTCATTGAGGCTTGTATAATGTTCATGAATCATGTTAATCATTGCATTGTTCTATTTAGTGATGCTTTTTATTGATCTCAGAATGATTGTGTGATGTTCATTGCTTGATTGATGTTTGATAAGATAGTTGATGATTTGATCTCATGATAGGTGAGAGTCAAATGATAGGATAAATTGATGATGTTTTGACCTCATGATAGGTGAGGATCAATAATAGGACTGATGATGTATCAACCTCATGATAGGTGAGGATTGATGGTAGGATTCACTAATGTATCGAGCTCATGATAGGTGAAGATCAATGATATGATTGATGATGTATCAACCTCATGATAGGTGAGGATCAATGATAGGATTGATGATGTATCGACCTCATGATAGGTGAGGATAGATAATAAGACTCACTAATGTATCAAACTCACGATAGGTGAGGATCAATGATAGGATTGATAATGTATTGACCTCATGATAGGTGAGGATCGATGATAGGATTCACTGATGATTGTCTTGATTGATTGATTTGATGGTCTTTATTGAACCTGATTTGATTGACTGATGATCTTGATTGAACATGATTTGATTGAATGATGATCTTGATTGAACATGAATTGATTGATCGATGATATTGATTGATCATTTTGTTAGGGATAAATTTGATAGATTTATTGATGTAATGCTGATTTGTTTTCTATAATATGATTAGGATGACTTTGACATGATCCAGTCTTAGGAGCGTTTCCCAAAGACATGGGATATGGTTCATTAGTTGACTCAGGAAGATTTAGATATTATTGCACATTGTGGGTTGACATCCTTGTTAGATATACCCCAATATAGGATTAATAGGGGTTTGCTAATTGCTCTAGTGGAGAGGTGGCATAGTGACCATAACACCTTTCATATGGCTACTAGGGAGATGATAGTTACTCCCGAGGATGTTCATCATATCTTGTAGATTCCAGTGATGGGTGAGATAGTTGTGTATGACATAGTAGATTAGGGTAGGACTGATGCCTTGTGTAGGATTTTTTGAGATGATCATGTTTTAGGCCATTGGGTCCCTTGGCAGGAGATGGTCGAGAGATATGATCCTCTACCGTGTGTTCTTTCCAGGTTTGTTGGTGGATTCCTTTGTATTGACTATAGGTCAAAGGGATTTTCAGTGGGTTGGGGTTAAGTATTGGAGCTTATGACATTGGAGAGGACCAAATATGCATGGGGATCGTGTATGTTATCCCATTTGCATCATGATTTTCACTAGGTTGTGTATTGTGGGGTGACAAAGGATTATTCTGAGTATTTCTACACACATCCTTTTCTGAGGTTATCTAATCTTGATGAGCTAGTTCCACCAATTGATGATGATGACGAGGCACCAAGACAGATGGGGGATGGAGAGGAGGAGGAGAGTGATATTGGGGATGGAGGGGATGACAAGGGTGTTGAGGGTGGTGGTGAGGGTGGTGACAATGATGGTGGTGGTGGTTCAGGTGTAGGGCCATCAAGTGTAGTTGGAAGTCCCTTTTTAGATTTTGTAGTTCCTAGATGTAGGAGTATTACTGTACCTCATTCAGTGACCTAGGATTCAAAATGGAGTCCCATCTCATCAGCAATAGGCATAGATAGAGGCATTACAAGCACATATTCAAACCTTTCAGGGTGATTTAGTGCAGGCTTAGGCATAGTTCGAGAGACTTCAGGATGAGTTAGTGTAGGCTCAGGCACATGTTTAGGTGCTAATGGCTGAGAGAGGTGCAAATAGGCAACAGGTATAGCAGGTATAGGCATAGGTCATACTTATTGTAAAGAGGGATGCCTTGAGATGTTGGGCAGAGCAGGTCGAGGTCATTACCAAGAGATTACAACACGCTGTAATGACTGTGGGTACAATGGAGTTCCTTTGAGAGATTCAACACACTACTCAGGAGGTTGAGTTTTACAGGGGTAAATATCATGAGCTAGTTCCTCTCGAGTGGTGAGAGAGCTTTGTATAGTTTCGATCTGGCTAGCCTTGGTCTCAGATTGTTAGCATGGGTGTTACACAACCATTGCCTAGAGATGGGAGAGATCCTAGTGCAGGTTCATCAAGTGGAGGAGGTACTAGTTCTGTGAGGCCAACACCATCTGGGGGAGCTCGACATAGCATATTTTGATTTACTTTGGACATGATGTATACACTATTGTCACATTGATGATGTAATTCTTGTGTTCAGACTTTACAATACAATGCCATTTTTGATACTGATGTATCTTGTCATACTTTTGGATACCCTCATACACTTTGACATTATGATTTTTGAGGTTACATGATATACAACGATGATTATGATCTATGTGTTGATATGATGATAGATGTCTATGATGCATTTAATTTTTATGTTATGATGATGATATGCAATGTGGTGGACACCATTTGTTTCTATTGATGATTATGTAGAATTATTGATGGATGCATTTTTATTTCTTTGTTATGATGCAATGTGATGTTCTATATGATGATGATATGATATGTTATGGATGAAAATGATGATGCAACCAATGTGTTATAATTCTAGGATGTTTTGATGACTGATGCCTATATGATACATGCGATGGATTCTATTATGCCAATGAAATGTAATGCATTTTATGTTTTTGTTATTTTCTAATGCAAATAAATGCTGTAATGAATGAATGAATGTGTATATGATGATGCATATTTCTGTTGATATTTATGTGATGTTCTATAATGATGAATGATGATTATTTGATGTAAATAATGTGTGATGTTTTATAATGATAAATGATGATTATGTGATGCAAATGATTATGCAGATGATTGTGTTCTAGGGTATTAAGCTTAAATGAGTGAATCTATCCAACTTCCAAGAGTTATGGGAAGGTTGTCGTTAGTTGATTCTTTCTTAAATTAAGCTTTCATAAAACTTGACATATTTCCCAATTCTTTTTGGAAATATAAAGACTCACTCATTAAAGCTTAGTGAACCATTTCCCTAATGCCACTATATGAAATTATTTTTGATTATGTAAATGAGATGCGATGGACATCATTTTGTGTTTTTCGATGCAAATATTATGGTGTGATGGATGAATGGATGAATGATGTAATGTTTTCCAATGCAAGTGATATGCATGTAAATGAGAATATTTTCTAATTGATGATAATGCAAGTGATGTGTAACTATATGAAAATGATGTTTTTTTGGTAATGTCAAGGGTACTCAATCCCTTAATGCAAGAGATAACATCATTGTTGCAGCTTTGGAAATTCCATAAATACAAATGCAAACTAACATGGATGTAATCTATTCTAACCATGCAAATATCATATGCAAAAGTTGTCATTCATAACAACCAATTTTTCATGCTTTTTATCATCATCGGGCCTTTAAAATGTTGAAAGTGAGTATAAGCATCAATGGTATATTTAGACCTTGATGACCTGAGTATTACTTCCATGATGTTTGATAGTGCAAGTTAACACAAGCATCTAATTATAATTAAACTGATATGACCTGAGCATTGCTTGCATAAACAAACAAGAGTTAACTATTTTCCTATGCAAATTTAGAATGTCATTAGTGATACTTTGTAAAGCACGTCTCACGACAATTTGCACAGTAATAATGACCAACTCACAGACAATAGACAAAGAAAAATCATACTCTTTCCTAGCTCCTCTAGTTCGATACATCATTGAGGGGCTCCAGAGATTTGATAACAAAAATCATAGTACAACAATTGAACATTTGTGTTTAACATGATAAACCCACGATTCAAAAGAGCATCATCCTTTTGATTTGATTTTATGTTTGATTTTCTAATTTTTTGGGATTTTTAGATTTTCCAATTTTTAGGTGTTTTCTAAGATTTTGACCAAGAACATAACCTAAAGACCTATACTAGGGGTCTCAAGGGCTGATCAAAGATTAGCCTTTCCTACGTTGTACACACAGAGACCACATAGTTCCACAAGGCGACTCTGTTTTTGACTTTTTGACTGACTTTTGACCTATTTTTGGATTTTGATATGATATGGATGTTTGATGCACTTTTGATGGTGATTGATGTTCAATGTTGGGTTGTGTTTTAATCATTTTTTTTTACTATGTTTGTCTTACTACTATTTGTCCGTTGGTTTAAGCTTAAAGTTTATTTTCCCCTAGCGAGTTTAGGATTTTTCCATCAGTCTAGAGTGAGACACGACCATGATGCCAGAATATGCACATCGAGCTTTCAAAGGATAGGTAGATGGATGGCGAAAGAAAATAGTGAAAACAAATGGTTGACATGCTCAAATAGATGGAAAAGCTAACCTATCACAAATAGCGTCTGTTGCTAGGTTTTCATTACTTGTTTTTATTGCACTTTTTTAGATTTTATGATTTTTTAATCTTTTTTATTATTATTTTTAATTTTTTTCTCCTTTTCTAATTTTTTTTGTTGTTACCAAGACACTTGTTTGCTAGGTTTTCATCATGGTAACCAATTTTTTTAGGATATTTTCTAATGTTTTTGATATTTTTCAGGACCTTTTCCCCAATGCACTTGGATGATTCAAGTGTGGAACTTCTTGAGATGTAGGCTATTGAGGGGTTCATCAAAAAAATCCCCTTCTTGTGTAGACAACTAATATGCTCCTAATCTAAAGAATGAGACAATGACAAAGGGACCTAGCCAGTTTGGTTCAAATTTCCCCTTCTTTTCTTGATCTTGTTGATTTCGGGGGTTCTCTTTCAAGACTAAATTTCCAACCTGAAATGTTCTAGGCTTGACTCTATGGTTGTAGCTTCTAGATATCCTTTGTTGATATGCCTTCAGGTGATCCACTGCATGTTGACAATGCTCATCCAAGAGTTCCAATTATTGTAACATAGACACCTTGTGATCCTCATCTGAAATGATCCCTTTTAGTGACACATGAAGTGATAGTAGTTCAACCTCAATAGGTAGAATGTCTTCTGAGTTGTATACTAGAGCATAGGGTGTAGCTCCTATTGGGGTATGGATACTAGTTCTATAATCCCATGGAGCAAGGTTTAGTTGCACATGCTAGTCATGTCCAACATCGTTGATGATTTTCTTTAAAAAAATTTAGGATAGTTTTGTTTGAGGCCTCTACTTGGCCTTGAGGATAATAGGGTGTAGAAAACCGATGTTGGATGTGAAGTTTCTCACAAAGTTCTTCAACGTCTTGATTTTTGAAAGGTCATCCATTGTTAGTGATGATGGAGAGAGGGATTCCATATCTATAGATGATATAGTTCAAGATAAAGAACAAGATTTGTTTTCTTATGATGGTGATTAGAGGGATAACTTTGATCCATTTCGTGAAATACTCTGTGGCTATAATAATGAAATTGTGTCCATTGGATGAAGATGGATGAATCTTGCTGATGAGGTTCGATCCCCATTGAAAAAAGGGTCATGTTGATGTAAAAGGGTGAAGTTCCCGTGTTGGTGCATGAATGAGATTGCCATGAATCTGGCACTTTTGGCATTTCTTGACAAACTGAAAAGAATCTTTCTCCATAGTCAGCCAATAATATCCCTAATGAAGTAGTTTCTTAGCTAGGGTTAAACCACTCGAATGAGTGTCACAAACACCTTCATGTACTTCCTATAAAACTGTTTCAGACTCGTCACATTCCTAACATTAGAGGAGAGTTCCATCAAGACCTCATCGATAATGGATATCTATGATAAGGGCATTGTGTTAGGCAATTTAGCGAATGAATTTTTTTTTTATTATGAGATAGGTCAAGAGAGGGGGTGTTATATTTTAGGTATGTATAGATTTTCCCATAGAGAGAAGTTTCAACCTCAACTAGATGGTAGATAACTTGGGACTCAGGGTTGTCATAATATGGGTTGAATAGTTGTTCCACCATGAACTCGTAACGAACTTGTTTCTCTAGAATCTGCAAGAGAGAAGAAATGGTTTCCATGGAATAAATGGCTTTGTTGTCGCTTTGATGAATTTTCTCAAATCTTATTTCCACAAAGTACTTTTTGAAGTCATCAATCATTCTTTTGTAGGGCATCAAATTGTCATCCTTTGTTTGATAGTCATCATTTAACTAATTAATGACTAGTTGTGAATCCCCATAGACATGTAACTCTATGGTCTTCCACTAAATTGCTACTTTGATTCCAATGATCAAGGCTTCATATTTAGTTGTGTTGTTGGTGCAAGGGAACATCAATCTATAAGACTTGGGAATGGTGTGTCCTTGTGGGGAGATAAAAAAATTCTGGATAGGGATTGCTCTGATGCCCCTATTGACTTGGAGTACAAGGTGATGGGAAAGGTCGTTGATGTCACAACTTGCATCATTTAATCAATTTATTTATCAAACCAAGTGTGTCTCAGAGTAATATGCGATAAGGATAGTTGTCATGGATTATGTTGGGGGGTTTTTGCATTGTAAATAGTGACTTTAGGTATCATTTTTCCTACTTTAGGAGCTTTCAAGAGCTCTCGGGAGCTCTTCAGGAGCTTTCAGGAGCCAAACTAGAGTGACTGATTCCTAAGGTTTCAATCTAATTTATCTTCTAACTTAAAATACTGTTGACTTATTTTTGACTTTATTGAACTCAATTTAGACCAATTCATGGAGGTAATTATTGATTACTTTAATCCTTAATCTAAAACATGAAATCCAAATTAATCCTATTTTACTTTAAAAGAAATCCATAATTTAACTGCCAGAAATTAAACACTAATTTAATAGCAGGAATGAATTGCAAGAAAATAAGGATTGTTCTAGAAAGCATGAAGACTAATCTCCATGAACAGATTTTTAATAGACTTCAACTCCATCTTTCCATAAATTCCTAACATTGCTTTAGTGAAACTTAACAGACAAACATTAAGTTTAACTGATTCGAACAACATCTAAATCTAATTTATCTGAGAAACTTGTTGGTGCAAGGGAACATCAATCTATAAGACTTGGGAATGGTGTGTCCTTGTGGGGAGATAAAAAAATTCTGGCTCCTAATCAATGTTGTGTATAAGAACCATCAAAGTACAAGACCCATTGTTGTGTGGACACTATTAGGACATCAACATCTAAAAACTGAATGTTCATGGGATGATTTTCTTATAATGGTGCATAAATCAAAGAAAAAAGGAAAGTTTCAAAGACCACAAAGGTCCATAAATCAAAATAAAATTTCAAAAGGCCACAAAGGCCCATCAAAGGAAAAAGAAAAATTTCCAAGGCCACAATGGCCCATAAAGCAAAAAGAAAAATCTCAAAGGCCACAAAGGCCCACAAAGAAAAAATAAAAGTCAAAAGTCATGTGGATTCCTAAAAGTCTCATAGAAGCAATAAAATCTAAATTGGCATCCAAATTTTCTAATCCAAAAGCTTCCTCCACTCTTCCATCCAAAAACCTATCACCTTCCAAATCCATTTTTCCTCCATCACTCCACCACCCTTCAAGGTGTGTGCCAATGTTGACCTTGCAATCCTTTCCATCCATCTGTCAGCAAGTCTTCCCACCTCCTATCCATTACCCAAAATTCATCACCCATCATTCTCCTTTAATCCAAACCTTTGGCTAAGTCCTTAGTTATTCCATCATACCTTTAATAGGCCAACATTTATGAGTCTAATTCCCATTTACCATGGTTTATTAAAGGGATATTTGGTCATGAAACTTGATGCTTAAGTCCTTCCTCCATATCTTTATCATCTATATCTTATTTTCTATATTCCTCTTATACTGTACAATTGTGGGGGAAGTTTCATCCATCTTATCATTCCTTACATTTCCCATGTTTGATCTTGACAAGGCTAAGGATATCCTTGAACATCATATATCTTGTCCTATTCACTTTTTCCATATATTTCGTAGCATATCTTTCGTCTTATCCATATTCCATCATTCTTTCTAGATACATCCTTTCTTCCCTTCCTTGGTCTTGATGAGGAATAGGGGAAAAATACTGGGGCCTTGTGTCTGTATCTTATCTGGATTGATCTTGATCATC
>VDFB02292003.1:4637-66249 GCA_007258455.2 Sequoia sempervirens
TTTTTGGATTATTTCAGGTCATTTTATGATTTTTTTTTTGGATTATTTTAGGACATTTTATGATTTTTTTTGAATTTTTTGAAGTTTTAAAGATGGAGTGAAATGAAATGTGATATGACTAATTGAATGAATAAGATATTCCACAGTAGAGGTAATGCAACCATGGATAAATGATAGATCAAAATGAAAGATTCACTGCAAAACATGTCACACAAGCAACATATCCTTTGTCAAAATATGATAATGGTTCATTGATTGGATGCCAGGAATGATCGATTCCATAAGGCATGATGATGATAAGTACTTAGGATCACTGATTCGTCTAAGTACAATAAGATTGATGATTGTTTAAGTAGCAAGAAAGTTGGAGAAAAATAGCTTTTAAGCTGAAAATGGAGAAGGAAGGTTGCTTTTATAGACAACCATTCAAGATCAGGTTCACCAAATGTTAGATGGGGTTAGAAATCAAATAGCATAGATAAAAGTGACAGCCAACACTTCTAAACTATTAAACCACATCTAAACAAGAGAAAAAAAATAATGAAGAGAATAAAAAATACAAAATATAAAAGAAAACACTCCCCATTATGGTTGATTCTTTCTCTTGCTCTCCTTCTTCTTGTTATGCAACTTCACCCTCAGATTTGTTGAAACACTTGTGCAAAACCTGCAAATGGTAGCAAGAAAGTTGGAGATAATTAGCTGTTAAAATAAAAATGGATAAGGAAGGTTGCTTTTATAGAAAACCATTGGAATGGATGGTTGAGATCAATCTTCTAGAAAGATTCCAAGATCAATGGATGAGAATGCATGAGAGAGATGTTACAAAATGGATGGTTGAGATTAAGTCTCAAAAAAGATGCCAAGATCAATGGTCTAGAATTGATGCACCAAGAATATGCCATGCATGGAAAAGCTATGACGTTGATACTCCACCCAAACCTTGTCCTAAAGCATCTATGATGATAATAAAATTACATCTAGATCAGCTACAATATCAGAGTTATGGTCAACTTCCCCTTGAGTTGGTCAAATACTTCTTTACATTTCTTAGACCATTCAAAATTATTCCCTTTTCTTTGCAAGAAGGTAATGGAAAAATATATTCTAGAAAGTTTGCAACAAACTTCTGATAGTAACCCACCAGACCCATAAAGCTTCTAACTTCCAATACATTCTTAGACACAGGCCAATCAAGCATTGCTTTTATTTTTACTTGATCAACTACAATCCCATCTACTAAAATCACATGACCTAGATACTACACTTCCTTATGAAAGAAGGTACACTTAGAGAGTTTCCCATACAACTTATGCTCTCTTAATTGTTGGAGAACAATCTAGATAGATGTTGGAGATGTTCCTCTTCGTTCTTGGAGTAGATAAGAATATCATCCAAGAAGACCAACACAAACTTATCCAAGTAGTCCCTAAATACATTATTCGTCAGGTTTATGAATGTTGCAGGTGCATTCATTAGTCCAAATGGTAGGACCGTGAACTCGTAATGACCATACCTAGCCCTAAAAGTTGTTTTGAAAATACCTTCGTCCTTGATCCTCAGTTGGTGATAACCTGAATGTAGATCAATTTTTGAAAGAATTGTCACTCTCTGCATTTGATCAAAGAGATCATTGATACATGGTAACAAAGACTTATTCGTTATTCTCACCTTGTTAAGCAAACGATAATCAATGCACAAGTGTAGTGTACCATCTTTCTTCTTCACAAAGATCACTGGCACTCCCTTGGGTAAAACACTGGGTCTTATTAGTCCCTTGGACAAAAATTCCTCAAATTGATATTTTAGCTCCATTAATTTTGTTATGGTCATCCTATATGGCACTTTAGATATAGGCTCTACCCCTGAAACTATATCGATGGATAAATCAAACACTCTCTTGGAAGGCAATCCATGTAGTTCATCATGAAATACATCAGAAAAGTTCCTTAGGATAGGATATTTCTCCATATTCAACTTTCCTAATTCTACCACCTCACCATCTTCGGCTTCTTAGAGGTTTTGAGGTCCATAACATACTACATCATCTTGAGAAATGAACCCTTTGCATTCCTCAAGTTTCTCTATTTTCACCACTAAAATATGATCCAACTTATCCTTAACATTTTCTACACCTTGGCCTACTTCTTGGCTTCCCTCAAGGTTAGTTCTAGTTCTAACCATTTTTCACAAGAAAAGTTATACCTGGAGGTTTCAATTTTAATTAGATCCTAAGAATATTTGCATAGCACTCAAAATATTTCAAAAAGAACATTCATACATAAGAAATTTGAAAGAAGATCATATACACAAGTTTGTCATAGCATGATTTTTATTTAGATCAATATGATTTTAATATCCTTGCTTTTACATGGAATGACTATTCAAATAGTCTATGGGAGAGTATCCCTCGAATTCACTCTCTAATACTTAACTAGGTGGGGTATACCCTTCAGATTTCTGTTCACGTTCAAAGTCAAAAGGAAAATAACCTTCAAACCTATCCTTAGATACATAGGACTTTCAGGGGATATATCCCTCCAATTCACCATTAGAGGCTATTATAATAACTTTTGACATTGGAAGAACATGAGGGTCCCTAAAGATCATGGCAAGACTAACACTGCATGCTGAGGGCATATCCCTGGAAAGTGGTAAAGAACACGACTTTACCGAAGAGATAGGAAGTACAAATTTAGCATCCTATCACATCCCTTTTCTCTCTTGACTGACATGAGATATGGCATGACTAATAGTTTCAGTGTCACTCAGCCAAATAACATTGTTGTAATTGGTCCCCTCTATGGTTCAAATAATGGCTTCTCTTTCTTTCTTGGTCTTCAGTTAGCACTCATTACCAATTATTGACTTCCTTGCAATAATTTTGAAACACACCATCCTGGCACGAGAATTCCAAATATTAGACTCATATAATGTTCAATGAAAGAATAATGAGCACATAGGTTCCAGAGTTGAACCTAGTAGCTTTGATACCACGTGCAACATGATCATTGTTCTACCCATTAATTTTACTATGTTTTACCCACATGTGAACAATTTATGATACTAACATTTAGTCAATAACATTTTTCTTTTCTAATCAAATAAAATAATGCACATCAATACAAACTCATTTCAAAAAAATTCATTTCATTACAAAGAGACATTACTAAATTCCAAGTAAGGAATCTATATTACATAATTCTCATGATAATATTTTCCATTTACAATTTCTCATTAAAATAGAGATACATTATTATATGCATAGCTTCCATAAGCTTAATGAAATAGAGATACAAATGGTCCAGATGTCCTTGTTGGCATGCATCCTCAAATCTTGGTCATCAATTATATGAGTGAGAGCATCACTCAAGCACTTTTTCACCAACCACAGACTAATTGTGGTCCCCCACACATCTACCTAACTGGTAATATGGCCCTACCCTTTGACAAATAGCTTGGTTTGGTAACCTCATAATACTAGCCTTCCTGAGCATGGTGTTGTGTCCTACAAATCTAGAGCTACCATACATTGGCTACAACCTACATGTATGGCATTCCCTACCTAGTTTGCATTCTCAGATCATAGTGAACTAACAACGTAAACAATGGCTACTTACACTACTATGGAAAAAGAATTCAACATCCAATACTTTTAGTGTAGGTTGTATGTTCACCCACCCTTAGCTTGATTTGAACTATTTGACCATTCATACTCTTACACACATAACCTATATCCCATTTAAAAAGGTGATGACATGACATATTGACTAACTAGGTTACACCCTTTCCCATAGATTATCCTAACCCCAGGAATAACCAAGCTATCAACCCATGTTCAAACTGACATTCATACTAAATTAATTCAAAGAAACTTCATATCTCATACTTCACAATGCATGCATTATTTGTTTAATCTTAACTTAGTATAGTTCCTAGTAACAACATAACCACTCAAAATCCAATATATTAGTATATATGTATATCCCAATAGTGAGGTTTCACCAAAACTAGACTCTTTCAAGAATCATGCAAGCTTATCCAAAGTAAGAAATAAACCAAGTTTATAAAAGCAAACATAACATGAATTAAAACAATCCTTTCCCAAACAAAGGCGTTCTTAAGCGAATAGCATTCAACATAAAGACTAGAGTAATAAAAATCAACATGCTTGGATATATAGCCCAACTGATATTACTATTTTCCAAGCTCAATCTCCACAATCCTACTTGCTACTCCTTCTCAACGCAACCTATCATTGAAATCTAGCCTCTCACAAATAAAATCTCAACAGTTACAAATGCACAAACAAATCTCCTTCTCACAAAAGCTCTCTAAACTATGCTTGCACAAAAAACTTACAAAAGAACAACAAATGAAGAAATCAAATTGTAAAAGTGTAACCAAAGGTAGAGAGAATGCCCCTATTTATACAAAAATTGAAGCATCTTAATGCTACAATTAAGCTACTAAATTTGCCACCTTCCTATTCCAAATGCATCAGCTAGGCTCATGGAGTGAGATGTGACTGCTTAAAACTATAGCTTGCAAACACATACACAATCCAACTTCACTATTAAGAATGAGTCACTCATATCTTGATGACAACAAAGATTAAACTTCAGAAAATGCAACCTATAGGTTTCCTTTGCAGTATAAGTCGACTACCTTAGCCAGCTCATGGATGAAGACCGAGTCTCATGCCTTCACAAAGATATGTGTTGGTTTAAAGCGCAATAAAAGATTTCCTTTCTGTTTCATTATTCCTAGAATAAGACACCAAGAATTCATACTTATGCGTAGGTTTGACAAAGTCATCACATATGAATATAACCATCTCTTTGCAAATGATCCAGTTCATATTACTTTATGTGTTGTCAAATGCATTAAGACTTATTCCTCATGCACAATATACACGTAGGTTTAAGCTTAGTCATTTCATATTACATGACAACACTTTACTTATGTGCCATAGTCTATTTCAAAATACTTTTGAATACATATCAATATATCATATATATTTTTATATATATATATATATATATTCATATTCACATGATTTATTAAATATATAATCTATCAATCAAATATCAACACATATTAAAATAATTATATATATATATATATATATATATATATATATATGTATGTATATATGTTTATATTAACGTAATCATAATATATATATATATATATTCATATTCACATGATTTATTAAATATATAATATGTCAATCAAATATCAACACATATATAAATAATTGTATATATATACGTATATTAATATGTATGTATATAGGTTTATATTAACGTAATCATAATATATATATATATATAACATTATTTTAATATCCATACTTAAACACATATATTCACATATTCATCAATTGATGCATTTATAAAAAATGTGTGTGTGTATATATATGTATATATGTCTTGTATGTCTAATCGATACTCCCATGTATATGATATATTCGTACATGAATATACATAAATACATCTACCTACGTATACACATGCACGTATATATGCATATGCATGAGTTATCAAAGATATGTACATATATACATATATTCTATGTATATACCTATTGATCAATATATAAACATGAATATACGAAAAGAACTTATACTTATCACAAAGACTCAATCACATATCCCCAAACAAGAACATTCAAAGACTAACCACAAACCATTACAAAACATTCCCCAAACCATAACTAAAGATTACTTACCAATTCCATACTATCTTGACTCAACTAGACCAAACTGGGATGTGAGTGTGTGTATGCTCAATTAGGCACATTAAGGGTTACCAAACCAAGTTCTTTTCTTAAGTGATACTCCCCCTCTCTTCCAGAGGTTTGAATCTGTTCCTGCATCCAACTTAGTGCATCACAATAGTAGTTAGCCGATATCATTACATTCATAAACACCATATATTTTCATCTTCCAAACATTTAAAATATCAAATTGAATTACACATTCATTCATCACATTTTCCATAAAGATTCATAAACAAAACACAATCATATATTAAAGCATTTTAACTCAACAAGGTAATAGTAAACAGGTAATAACACAATGGGGTGTAACGTGAAAAATTGGATTATCCATAAAATAAATAGTATGGAAGCTTAAATGAGGAAACAATGATAATGTATCACAAAACACTAGATGTTTGTGGAGAAACTATTTTTTGAAAAAAAAAATTTCCATCCAAGAGAGGCCCAAGTAATTATTAATTTTTAGAACAAATGTTCATAATCAACACACAAAATCTCTTCAAAATAGAATGCAACTCCTCTTATCCCACTTACACATAATAAATCTCATCATAATGATCATATCCTCATCAAGACTAATTTCCCAATCCTAGACTCTCCATGAGGGAAATTAACACCTTGTCATAGCCCATGATGAGAAAATTCTTCATAACTCCCATTTGGCTTCTTTTGCAACTCATGTCTAACTTATTTTGTAACTACCATCATTAATTCCATTAAAAATAGATGTAGGAGAATAAAATATTAATAAATAATCATCCCCATAGACATAGAGGCATCCAATTTTACCCTCTCCATGTTCTTTGGAGTACATAGACATTTATTGTGTACAATTAAATCAAGACCTTAGGATTGCAAGTCAAATGTCACCTAGAATCCTAAAAAAAAAGCATTCTTCAAGTTAGTACATAATGACTAGTTAGAGGGGTACACCTTAGGATCAATTTAAAAGTTGAACTTCAAAAAGGAAAGCGTCATTTTTGCACCACAAAATTGATCTAGGAAAGGGAATTTTTGTAAATTAAGGATTGCAATCAATTCTTGAAGGTCCATGGAGGTTTAAATAATATGCCAAAAACATGCCACTTTTATACAAGTTATTGCATATTTAGGATAACTGATTAACATGGGTCCAAAAAGAAAAATTATATGTATAGAATTTTCAACATTACATACTAACAATAATGAAGAAAAATAACTTGTTGATGTTGTAATATTTGTTCAAGATAAATGTGTCATGTAGGGCCACAAAGTATGGAAAGCTTCATAGACATGGGACAATTCTATGATTCAATACCCATGATTGAAAGACCAACTCCTTATCTATTCTAAATTGATCCTACTTGTTTGGGTGTTGAAAAGTGTTGAGGAATATAAGAAAGCAATTAACATAAATTAAATGCTCCTGCAAAACAGATTTTCCTTTATAATCAAAGCCATAAATTTGTAACTCATAATGCAATAACAAATAAGAATGACAAAAATAAATCATGCATGCATCAACCAAATTAATCTACATAAATAATAGTTTAAAGCTTCAAGAATAAAATCTTATGTTAATACCTCTGGTAGTATTGAACAATCACATATGATGAAGTATTACTATGTTTGAATGCATGCACAACGGTTCCTCTATTTGATTACAAAATAAGTGAGAAAACATATTATATATAAGTCTCAAAAAGATCATCTACATAATATAACATCTAAAAATAGAAAGACACATAAACCCCTATGTATAGAATAACCCACAATAGATATTTTTCCTCAAAAGTTTAAAATTTAAAATCTAGAATTTGTGGGAGGAAGGACTGAATAGATTATGTGGCAAGAAAGGACATAGTTGAGCATAAACTTAAACTTGAATGCTTCCATTGGTGGTTGGAGTGGCTAGGAAGCAATTGAAAGGTACTAGGCAATGAATTCTTAATTTTTCTTTACATTGGCAATTGTTAGGAACGTGAGTAGTCAAGTCATGGATGGTGTAGGGAAAATGGTTGATAGACATGAATGCTACATGGTATTTATGGGTTGAAATTTGAAATGCAAGGATTACATCCCACTCAACATGTACTTTTGCAAGTGGAGATGTCATGACTTTCTCAAAAGATGATGGAGACATCAAAATTTGGCTACCAAGCGACACTATTATCGAGAATGACAAATGAACAAACTTGATACTCACAATAATTGGGTGAGATCTATTGCAACAAGATCAAATAGCTATTGTTGCTCCTTAGGAAACATACTTTACCTTTTTCTCAAAAGTCTCAAGAGCATGCCATGTTGTACCTATTAAGGAACCTATAGATAAAATATAATAAAAGGAATGAAGGCGGGCTTAACTATTAATGAAACATACTTAGGGAAAGAAGAAGATATGCGAGCTTGCAAAAAACATATGGACCAATGCTGGTTTGTATTGGTGTGTGAAGTTGGTTTTGCTTATCTAGCATTGATTAAACAATTGATGATTAGTTTCATAGTAGTGAATTGTATGTGTTGAGCACATTGAAGGTAGAAATTTTAAGCCAAAGGCTTAAATGACCAAGGGGTCACATGGGGGTTTGGTGTAGCCCCCTTGGGGACCTAACAACCAATCCAAAGTTTTTTTTTGGGATTTACTATTCTTAGACTATTTTTTACCATATGACATGTAATTGATCGAGTCACACTTTCTATTTTTTGAAATTCTTCTTCAAAGAAAACTTGATAATTTGGAGGTTTGATGGGAATTTGTCATTTTTTTGTTATGAATTATGGATTTTTGTAACATCAATTTTTTCCTGAGATTAAATTTTTTTGTGAGACCTTGCACATTAACATGTTTTCCATGTAAATTTGTGCATTATCTGTTTATTACTTTTCTCTGGTTATTTTTGTATTATTAATTTTCTCAATATATTGAACACTAAAAACTTTCTTTGCTACATCATGAATCCTCATACATCAATAAATGGAGGGTGACATGACATTATCGAAAGATGCACACTAAACGATTCTTCAAAACATATCAAACTACCTTGAATCTACTACAAAATTACAAAATCACTAACAAAAAATAATCTACTGTTACTATAAATCATTTTAAACAAAAAATTGAACGAGATAAAAAATGTACTACATATAATAAAAATACACTACATGACATAAATATTACAAATCCAAATGTTATACAAGTAAAGATAAAAACTAGGTCATCTCATCCTCCTATACTTCATATGGGTCATTGTTATGTAAACCCCTTTATATTGTGGTTATGGTCTATGCGACCCACACATAGCATATATACCTCTCAAAGAAAAAAGTAAAGGCCAAAAAGGTTGAAGTAGCATTGCTCCACAAATTCATCTTGGGTTTTCCATGTAAAATTTTTGGTTTTAATGTGTCATGTGGAATTATGATCTCTTCCATGTCTTTATGTAGTGCCCCTCCATGATTCACCTATCTATGATGTTTATGTCAGATGCTTGTGGTTCATTTTATGTCTCAGGCCTTCTTGGCTTGTAGTTAAAACATTTTATAATGACATTTGTATAGTACATTACTATGTTAGATGTTGATTGGTGCTTGATTATTTTGATGATGATTATGACATGTTTATGAATATGCTAGGGATATAATGTGTTATCTTATTTGGGAATGTTTTATGATTATTTTTGTTACAAGATGTTATTAGATAGATTCTATGATGTTTTAAAATGCTATTTAGGTGTGAGGGGAAGCATGTCGTATTTCTCACTTGTGAAAACCCTATGATGTTTTGATTTCCTTTCACTAGGTATGTGATGATTATATGTATATGCAAAGACGTTTGTGTGTTGCAGGCTGCAGGTACTAGGCATCAACTCCACCCAAATTGTTAGGTCTGAGCATGCCTAAAACCTAATGGAGCTGTTGATTGGAGATAACACCCGGTCCCCTACCCTAGCCATCATCTGGTGTGTTACCTCGTCATAGTTGTCAGTTTTGTTTGTGGTCAGTTGGTCTTGCTTCTCGACCTCGGTTAAGGTTTGGGTTATTGTTTTCAACATTTTGTTCATTTAATTTAAGTTGTTTGATAAATGTTGTTTTGGTTAATTGATGCATTAAAATAAGTTATTAAATAAAATAAGGTGTTATGATAAATAAATATAAATATATTTATTAATAATTATAGTTTATAATAAATTAAGTGTAATGAAATATAAAATAAAATTGAATTATGATGGAATGAGATAATTAATAAATAGTAAATAATATGAAAGATAGTAAGGTTTTTCATGCAAATTCATGCACAACTTTGAACGGATGGTTGAAAAAGAAACTTAATGCTTTTTGGGGATTTTGTGAGATTTTATTAGATTTTTTGTTTCAAAAAGATGATCAACTTTCTTCTTGTAAATAATATTCCCTTTTGAGAGATTTTGATTATTCATTCTGTTTTTGAGGGAAGGGAAGTAATTTTGGTCTATAAGAAAATTTCTCATGCTATGCATTTTGGAGAAAATTGATTAAGGGTTTTGAGAAGAAAATTTCTGTAAAAAAAATTTCATCGTTGATTCTTAGAAGGGAGAGATGTAGATGGATAGGCGAAGGAAGGCATCATATCAAATCAATTTGGGGAAACGAATTTAACAGATAAGTCTTTGCTCTTTTTACAAAAATGTTATTGTTGTTGTCACCTAGAAATGCACCCTATGCAAAGTTTACAAAACTGAGCTTTCTAGAGCAACATGGGATCATTTCAAGGCTGTGGGTCACCTATAGCTGAAATGAACCTCCGGAGAAGGCCAGCTTCCTTTGGTGCCACCTAAAACTACTAATCCTTTTGAAAGAAAAGGGAGAGAGATAATGCATAAAATTGAAAATTAAACTCTAAGGTGATGCACTGAAATGACAGGAACAATGAGATACTCGAGCTACACTTGAATACTGGTGACAACCATGGGACTGCACAACAAGATCCTGTAGATCAAACATTCAAACAGGTTTGACATGCACATGCCCTCAAGAAGGAAAGGTAGATTTTCATAAACTAGAAGCTCATGTGCAGGATTAAGTAAACACAATTTGTAACCTACGTGATACTACTTCTGCAAAGAAAGGCACGACATGAAACAAAAGCTATAAGGAAAGAGAATATTTCACTAAGTAGCTCAGTGAATCACTAAAAATATGCACTATACTTCACAAGAATCAAAAGGAAAAATGATGGGCCATCAATGGTAACCAAGGTAGATTTCGTATATTATGTTCCAAGTTGAGTTACAGAAACGTGCTAGTCTGAGAGAGGAATGCAAAAGGGTCACAAACTTCAGAAAAACATACTCCAGAACTCCCTACAAAGAGGCAAAAAATGCCTTATATACAGATTGTGTCGGCCCCTTAGGGCTTACAAAATATCGGGCTCAGAAAGATCTATCCTCAGATCTTTTGATTGAATTTAATGTTGCATCCCTGCGTGTCCCTGTTGTTGGTGTCGGTGAAGAAACATTCTTGAAGAAGTCCTCTGATCTTTCTGCAACCACCACATTCATTCCTCTGTCCTCGTGTCTTCGCGAAGCTCCTCGGCCAAACAGCTTGAATGCTACTGAGTTCACCGTGATTCAAGTTGCATTCATCCTGTGTTGGCATTCTACGCTCTGACCAGACTGCCATGGTTCGTCTAAGCTCCTCATGGTTGGTCGAGCATTTTCCACGCAGGCTCGGCAGGTGGTCAAATCCCTTTCTGAAAATAATTGCATCTCGGCAAGACACTAAAAGTGTTTCACCGATGCAATTATGTTTCCTTGCAACTTATCAACATAACATGGTGCTATTGTTGAGAGCCTTTATCGAGCTTCAGATCTCATACCGATGTTGCCTCTGTGGTCGCCAAGACAAGCGCTTGTCGGTAAGACATCACACCGAGTGCACAGCTTCCTCCCGAAGTCTCTGCGAACTTGATATTACAAACCATATCGGCAAGAGTCTGCCGATGTCACCCCGACGCATTTTGGTCTACCGAGCCCTTCATACTTTCGGTGAGACATTCTGACTTCGCCCAGACCTCACATCGAGGTCTTTTACCTTTGGCAAGCTTCTTTCTGCTTCGCTGAGACCCACGCCGAACTCCTGCATTCTTTCTGAGCTCTTCTCATATTTTGGCAAGACTGGCACTGATTCAGCAGGACCTTATGTCGAGCTTTGAAACTTTTGGTGAGCCCATCCTGGTATCGGCAAGACTCCTGCTGAAGACAATCATATCGAGGCCCCCTCCATTCAGTCGATGAGACCATATGTCTTCACTAAGACTCTTAGTGAGCTCCTTTACCTACCTCGAAGTGCCCAGTCGGTGTGACCTCCTCTCATCGCTGGGACATCTTACCGACAGTGTCGTAGGTCACCCCGAAGCCCACGGTCGCCATGAGTCTCGCCGAATGACGATTGAATGGCCTACCGGCCAAAGAAATCTACTCGGTAAGAGGTCATACCGAACCCCTCTTGTTATAGCGATAGGCTCCACAGTGACGCGTTTAGCAAGACAAGGACTAGGTCATAGCGACCTGTTCAAAACAGAAGCAAAACATAATGTATCAAAGTTGCTAGTCGGCCAGACAGTGAAGATGTCATGTCGACCTGGCTCTAATGGAGGCTGAGCGTAGAATAATTGAGGCATGTTTCCAACATAGCAGGCCTCCCAGCTGAATCCCCAGTGAAATGTCATCATATGCATAGAGTAACCCTTAATGGAGACGTCCCATCTGGCCCTTGTGAACACCTACAACATAGATGCTTTGCTTGATTGAGCGTTAGGGTGAAAATTGGGTAACAATTGTTTGATTGTTTAATGATTTAGCCATTTTGTTTATAATATTAGTGCAGTTATATTTTATGTGTATCCAACAATTATTTCATTCCATGAGATAGCGTCTGTTTTACACCTGTCATTTACATTTGCTTGAAAGTTTCATAAAACCCTCTCAATATTGTTTAGCGTATCGGCTATCAAGTCTTCTTGAAAATGAAATCGCTAGAGGCCAAACTTCCTCTCTCCCTCTCTGCAGCCTAAAGGCCTTGCATGCATAATAGGATTTTAGATTATATTTCCATTCACCTACATATTTCATTTGATGTGCTTTATGTATAGTTTCGATGAATATACTGTGCTTGGTATTCGTTGGATATACTTCATGTTTGCATTCAATGAAAATCTTATATGGATGTTAGTTGATGAATAAGATTTATGCTTGGAATTTGATTAATTTGCTTTATGTTGGCATTCAATAGATTGCTTTGTGTTTTAATTTTGATTTGATTGACACCGTATAAGGGTTCAACTATATGTTTGTTGGATATTGTTTAATATTAATGCCTGTGTTAACAAATGATATTTTGTATTGTGCTTATTTTTATTTAATGAATACCCTTATGTATAGTAATCGATGTACAAGTTTTATGCTTGATATTTGATATTGGAGGCAACATTCATTGAATAAACTATATGTTGTATTCGCCTCTTTTTTTGGTACTTTGACTTCCATTGATGGCAATTTTGTGTTTTGTACATAGTGTTTTGATTCCCATCCAATGTCGTTGTTGGTATGTTGTTTGCTTGGCATTTATTGCTAGTTATTGCACCTCTTTCTCTACATTGTCTATTTCTTTATTTCAATGGCTTTGTTTCTAATTTGGTAATTCAATTTCCATCTTATGGCAATTTCATTTACCTGAGTCATTTTTTCCTTTAAAGGTTCGATACTGTGTAAACCAATTTCTATGATGGTCATTGTCTAGACTATATATTTAATGTTTTCTATTGAGTGCACCACCAGGGACTGCATTTCATATGATGTTATATATTGTGTTGCATTTTGAAGAAAACCCTTTGCGTGGAGTTCAATGTATATATTCCTCTTGATTGGTAATTGAGGATATGCTATAATCGACACTGAAGATTTTGGTTTTACATTGATGCTTTTATTTAATATCATTCGATGGTTGTTTTGATATGATGTTTCTATTTGGTTTTCGATGAATACCTTCATGATTGGAATTCAATGTATTTGTTGTTCGTTGTATTAAGTATTTGAGGAATATTTAGTATGTATGGATTTTGATAGGTTTTATGTTTGGCATCTGAATTTAATAAATATATATATGTGTGTGTGTGTGTGTGTGTGTGTGTGTGTGTGTGTGTATGTATGAGTATGTATATTTCCTTATTATAATTTGATATGTTGAATAGTAAATTGCATTTTTTTAATGTATATATGCATATATTATGGCTATAGTAAAAGAACAATTTTGCATATGTAATAATTGATTATGTTTGATAAATAAATTAAGTAATTGAACAGGTCAAATTGATTTGCTTAAATTCAATTAATTAAAAGGATATTTTTGCTTTGTAACTAATTGATTATGTAGGTAAGTAATTGGAAAATTAAATAGGAATAAAATTGAGTTCCTCAGAGTTAGTTAATTGGAGGATGCATAAATAAATGAGGTAGATTATCTTTTCGTAAATTATTGAATGTTGATCTTTGTTAGAATTATTTTATTGTTGATATGTGTAAATTCACTATGAATTGGCTATTAGAATAATTGTTGATATAGATGTTTATATATTATTGTGTTAAGTGACCATTAAGTGAAATATGTGGAAATAATATTTATGTGGTTATATTATGGTGTTTGTTTAGTGGAATTAAGGTGATTTTGGGTTATTGCTTAAAATGGGAGTCATTTGTGCAAAGTTGTTATGGTAGTCTTCCAGAGGTTTAGGAGGGAGTGTTTTGTATGTATTGGTTTTATGTTTGTTTCACTTGGAAGTGGTTGGTACTATTTTGAGTTGTGTGCAAGAGGTTCTATGCCTTGCAATGAGTTTACATTCTTGTGATTGTGATATGTGGGCAAGATGCTCTATGCCTTGCTCTATGTGTGGGATTCATGTGGTTAGGTTAAGTATGCAAGATGGTAAATTCCTTGCTTGTTTGTAGGGTTTTACTAGTTGCAAGTAGGGGGGGTGGCTCTCAATGATGGCCGACGTCTAGTGAGAGACTGTGAGAACAACCCATTGGAGAGTTTCTTAATCTAGTGATAACCTAAAAATGAATTAGGGGGATGGGTAGATTTCACATTAAACAAGATAATGGATGGCTCACCCATTCTTGTAGTCCCCATTTAGGCTAAGGATGGGTTGAGAAGGCCTGGTTGGCAAGATCAACTTCCTTGTCCTCACGAAAGGAATGTTGGTTCCACATGTGTCACCCTATGGGGGCGACGTCTAGTGAGAGACTGTGAGGACAACCCATGCTAGGACCATGCGATGACACTCTTCCCTATTGCATTCTAGCATTCCCTAGTCGTGTTTTCTCCTTGTGTTGTGTGGATGCCTTTGGAAGTGATGTAAGTGTTGTATGTGATGTGTTGTGAGTTGTGATATGTTGGAGCCTTTGTATAACCCCTATTGTGTTAGCCTATTACTTTTCGATTGTCTATTTGTAGTGGGACCTTGTGTTATCTTCTAGCACGGGGGGTGGACCTTAGGGTTCCACATGGTCGGGAGGTTGGTGCTTTTTCCTCCATTGGGTTTCCTTGTTGCTTGTTCGTGTGCGTGGAGGTTGTATCTTGTGTAGCAGATTCCAGTTCATAATCTAGTTCGAGGAGACAATATTTTATGTATATGTATTGGATTGTATCTTAGTTGTACCATTTATTGTAACTTGATGTAGTCTTCCTACATGTACTCAGGGAAGCATGATTGAATATAATGTAAAGATGTAGCAGATTTGATGTACTCTCATGTAATGAATTTTGTATATATACTTGTTAGTTACTTATAAATGATCTTTAATGTTGTTTAGCTAATGAAATGTTATGGGAATTCATATTGTAGAATCATTTAAATTTGGTGGATTAAAAGGAACTTGATTGTTAGATAAATCATGTTAACCTAATAGTTAGTGAAATAATTCTAGCTCTTGTATAATAGATGTGTTAGTAGCATAGTCATGGAACCTTAGAGGACCTAGGTTTAGATTATGTGTTAAGATATAATAGGCATTCCATTGTTATTGCTTATTTAACTAAAAAATGGTTCATTTTGGTGTCATAGTTAGTGTTGTCCTCTAGGTTTCCTTGGTGAGTTGTTATTCTTGGTATCAGAGCCTAGGTTCATGCACTGGGTACTTTGGATACATACGAGCCCATTATGTGGGATAGTAATGTAGCTTTAATAGTTGCCCTTGAAGCTTTCATTCCAAGTATTCTTGGTTGTGCATTCCCTAGACCTCACCTTATGTTTGTTTGTGCTTGTACTATTTCTCTCTTCTCACTAGGAATTATATCTATGTGCACTATGTGTATTCATATTTTGTGCCTACCCTTTTTATGCGAGCGATTGTTATATGATGCTATGTGATATTTGTTCCCCTAGTAGTTGTATTTGGGTACTTGCTGAATGCTAAGGATAGTGTTGAATGTATGATTGATCATGTGTATGTATTCCCTTAAATGAAGTTACCATGAATGCTCATATGACTAGCTTTATTACAAGACGTATGTTTATCTTCCTTATAAATAGTAGGATAAGGTGCTTGTGTTCCACATAATAATTTGACTTAGAATATATCATAGTGCATATGCGAATAATTATCTTAGTGTGCATATATTGGTTGAACAATGTTTTTCTCTCTCTTCTTTATTTTCCAAGTTTGATATGAAATATAAAGGATGTTGATTTAAGATGTATTGTACCAATTAGATGTATGGAGTTTTCCATATATGTGATACTGTATGCAAAAGGATTGTTTGTATAATTTTCCCCTCTCCGTAGGGAATTAGGAACTATCTATTACATTTATAATGTTAGGAAATGTTGATAAATATTGGAATTTGCACATTTTAAGAGCATGCAGTACAAAGGTGCATTGTAGATAGGGATGTTATGTCTAGCAAATTTGATCATTCTTGCGTGATTTTACTTAATTGGAATATATATGCACTGATTAATTGACCACTCTCCCTCTCTCTTCTCTCCTTATTTGAAAATTAGATTCATAAAGACACTACTTAGGAATGCATTAGACATCAATAGAGGCATTGAATGTTCGGTAAGGAATAAGATCTGAATTGCATAAAAAGAAAATGCTTGTTTAGAATGGAATTTTTGTATCTGAAAGTTTATGCATCACATTTAGGACTCTATTTTCTTTGGAAGTAGGTAGAAAAATTTCACATGGATAGTATAGGAAATTCTAATGGTTTAATGGATTAACAAACCATGATTGTTTGATTTTTGAGAGATGTATTATAACGGTATGGCTTGAAGTGTCTAGTGTACAATCTCTAGTGCACTTGGGACAATGTGGTCTTAGGTGTCGTGTAGTGGTTACTACCTTTGGTGTGGCTGACATTAGTCACCTCGTTTTATGGTTATTGTTGGCATGGCATTTTTCCAAGATATGTTTTAAATTTGTGTTTTGTAATGTTGAGGGATAACATGATTTCTTTTTGATTTTCTTATACTAGGACTGGCCACTGGACTCCTTTCTTTTAATTTATTTGGTGACACTTGTCATGTTTTTATTCTTTATGAGTGTTGAATTTTTGGCATTTTTCGTGATTTAATGTTGAAATTGACAATTCCTTCTCTTAGGTATTCTTTTTCAATCTCTTATGGTGGTCATTCCAAACTTTTGGTATTGTTGACTCTAGTTTTAGTTGCTAAGTGTTGTTTTTATCGAGTTCAAATTGAACTTTTGATTATGTGTTAAGGGAGAATACCATAGAGATTGGAGCTAGTCATGTTGGGTAACTAGATGGTATAATGTAGATTAGAATAAATGAAATGTGTTTTCTTGATGAGATGCATTTGTAACCTTTTAAACCTTATGGGATGCTAGAGAAAAGTGTGTTGGGATAAAAATTTCACATAATATGTGATAGTTAGATGATAATGAACTATAAATTATTTTGACAAATGATCATGTAAGTTTTGTAGAACTACTTAGTATGAATGCCAGTGTGGAGTTAATTGAATATCATGGTGTGTGTTAGAATTCATAAACATGCGTTGATATTCTTTCCCTTTCTTCCTAGTTGAGACTTTACTATGCTTTAAGTTTAGTGTGTTATATGAGAATGTTGAATGAAAATCTTATTCTACTAGGATGTCTATTGGAGTGGTAGCTTTGATAGGTGCTTGAGTGAATTGGTATGTTTAATGTGATTATTAAAGAGTGATGTATCTTGTTGTATCGTTAACGAAACACATTCATTGTGAAGACTATGTGACGTAAAGGAAAGGTAAATGTGGTATTATTTAATAATTTTTTAGTCTAATGTGTGTATGTTCCATTCTAACTTTGCGACTTCCAGGAGTAGGTTGAATCTTAGGGGGGAGGATGTAGTGCCCCTCCATGATTCACCTATTTATGATGTTTATGTCAGATTCTTCTGGTTCATTTTATGTCTTAGGTATTCTTAGCTTGTGGTTAAAAAAATTTATAATGACATTTGTACAGTATGTTACTATGTTAGATGTTGATTGGTCCTTGATTATTTTGATGATGATTATGACATGTTTATGAATATGCTAGGGATAGAATGTGTTACCTTATTCAGGAATGGTTTATGATTATTGATGTTACAATATGTTATTAGATATATTCTATGATGTTTTTAAATGCTATTTAGGCGTGAGGGGAAGGGTGTCATATTTCTCACTTGTGAGAACCCTACAATGTTCTGATTTCCTTTCACTAGGTATGTGATGATTATATGTATATGCAAAGATGTTTGTGTGCTACAGGTTGCAAGTACTAGGCATCAACTTCACCTGAATTTTTAGGCCTGGGCATGCCTAAAACCCAATGGAACTATTGATTGGAGATAATACCCGGTCCCCTACCCTAGCCATCATCCTAGAAGAGGATGAGCATTTGGTTCGTTATCTCATCAGAGTTGTCAGTTTTGTTTGTGGTTAGTTGGTCTTGCTTCTCGACCTTGGGTAAGGTTTGGGTTATTGTTTAACTTTTGGTTCATTTAATTTAAGTTGTTTGATAAATTTTGTTTTGGTTAATTGATGCATTAAAATAAGTTATTAAATAAAAGAAGATGCTATGATAAATAAATATAAATATATTTATTAATAATTATAGTTTATAATAAATTAAGTATAATGTAATATTAAATAAAATATAAAATAAAATTGAATTATGATGGAATGAGATAATTAATAAATAGGAAATAATATGAAAGATAGAAAGGTTTTTCATGCAAGTTAATGCACAACTTCAAACAAATGGTTGAAAAAGAAACTTTATGCTTTTTGGGGATTTTGTGAGATTTTATTAGATTTTTGGTTTTGAAAAGACGATTAGCTTTCTTCTCGGAAATAATATTCCCTTTTAAGAGATTTTAATTATTCATTTTGTTTTTAGGGGAAGGGAGGTAATTTTGGTTTGTAAGAAAATTTCTCATGCTGTGGATTTTGGAGAAAATTGATTAAGAGTTTTGAGAAGAAAATTTATGTAAAAAGAATTTCATCGTTGATTCTTAGAAGGGAGAGATGTAAATGGATAGGCGAAGGAAGGCATCGTATCAAATCAATTTGGGGAAACAAATTTAATAGATAAATCTTTGTTCTTTTTATGAAAATGCTATTGTTTGATTGTTTAACGATTTATTCATTATGTTTATAATCTTAGTGCAATTATATTTTATGCGTATCCAACAATAATTGCATTCCATGAGATAGTGCCTATTTTACACCTACCATTTACATTAGCTTGAAAGTTTCTTAAAACCCTCTCAATATTGTTTAGCATATCGGTTGTCAAATCTTCTTGAAAACAAATTTGCTAGAGGCCGGACTTCCTCTCTCCCTCTCTGCAGCCTAACCGCCTTGCATGTGTAATAGGGTTTTAGATTGTATTTCCATTCACCTGCATATTTCATTTGATGTGAATTATGTATATTTTTTATGAATATAATGTGCTTGGTATTCACTAGATATACTTCATGTCTACATTTGATGAAAATGTTATATGGATGTTAGTCGATGAATAAGCTCTATGCTTGGAATTTGATTAATCTGATTTATGTTGGCATTTGATACCTTGCTTTGTGTTTTAATTTTGATTTGATTGGCATCATATAAGGGTTCGACTATATGTTTGTTGGATACTATTTAATATCAATGCCTACATTAACAAATGATATTTTGTATTGCGCTTATTTTCATTTAATGAATACCCTTATGTATAGTAATTGATGTACAAGTTTTATGCTTGATATTTGATATTGGAGGCAACATTCATTGAATAAACTATATGTTGTATTCGCCCTTTTTTTTTTTGGTACTTTGACTTCCATTGATGGCGATTTTGTGTTTCGTACATAGTGTTTTGATTCCCACCCAATGACATTTTTGGTATGTTGTTTGGTTGGCATTCATTGCTGGTTATTGCACCTCTTTCTCTACATTGTATATTTCAACTTTATTTTGATGGCTTTGTTTCTAATTTGGTAATTTGATTTCCATCTTATGGCGATTTCATTTACTTGAGTCATATTTTCCTTTGAAGGTTCGATACTGCATAAACCGATTTATTTGATGGTCATTGTCTAGGCTACATATTTAATGGTTTTTGTTGAGTGCACCACTAGGGACTGTGTTTCATATGATGCTATATATTGCATTGCATTTTGAAGAAAACCCTTTGCATGGAGTTTGATGTATATATTCCTCTTGATTGGTAATTGATGGATATGCTATAATTGACACTGAGGTTTTGATTTTACATTGATGCTTTTATTTAATAACATTCGATGGTTGTTTTGACATGTTTCTATTTGGTGTTCGATGAATACCTTCATGATTGGAATTTGATGTATTTGTTGTTCATTGTATTCGGTATTTGAGGAATATTTAGTGTGTATGGAATTCGATAGGTTTTATGTTTGGCATCTGAATTTAATAAATAAATAAATTAAATATATATATATATATATGTATGTATGTATATATGTACATGTATGTATATATATATATGTATATGTATGTATGAGTATGTATATTTCCTTATTATAATTTGATATGTTGAATAGTAAACTCCATTTTGTTTTAATGTATATATGCATATATTATGGTTATAGTAAAAGAACAATTCTGCATATGTAAATAATTGATTATGTTTGATAAATAAATTAAGTAATTGAATAGGTCAAATTTGATTTGCTTAAATTCAGTTAATTAAAAGGATATTTCCGCTTTGTAATTAATTGATTATGTAGATAAGTAATTGGGAAATTAAATAGGAATAAAATTGAGTTCCTCATAGTTAGGTAATTGGAGGATGCATAAATAAATGAGGTAGATTATCTTTTCATAAATTATTGAATGTTGATCTTTGTTAGAATGATTTTATTGTTGATGTGCATAAATTCACTATGAATTGGCTATTAGAATAATTGTTGATATAGATATTTATGTATTATTGTGTTAAGTGACCATTTAGTGAAATATGTGGAAATAATGTTTATGTGGTTGTATTATGGTGTTTGTTTAGTGGAATCAAGGTGATTTTGGGTTATTGCTTAAAATGGGAGTCATTTGTGTGAAGTTGTTATGGTAGTCTTCCAGAGGTTTAGGAGGGAGTGTTTTGTATGTATGGGTTTTATGTTTGTTTCACTTGGAAGTGGTTGGTACTGTTTTGAGTTGTGTGCAAGAGGGTCTATGCCTGGCACTGAGTATACATTCTTGTGATTGTGATATGTGGGCAAGATGGTCTATGACTTGATCTGTGTGTGGGATTCATGTGGTTAGGTTAAGTGTGCAAGATGGTAAATTTCTTGCTTGTTTGTAAGGTTTTACTAGTTGCAAGTAGGGGGAGTGGCTCTCAATGGGCATTGACGTCTAGTGAGAGACTGTGAGGACAACCCATTGGAGAGTTTCTTAATCTAGTGATAACCTAAAAAAAATTAGGGGGATGGGTAGATTTCACATTAAACAAGATAATGGATGGCTCACCCATGCCTGTAGTGCTTGTTTAGGCTAAGGATGGGTTGAGAAGGCCTGGTTGGAAAGATCAACTTCTTTGTCCTCACGAAAGGAATGTTGGTTCCGCATGTGTCACCCTATGGGGGTGGCGTCTAGTGAGAGACTGTGAGGACAACCCATGCTAGGACCATGCGATGACACTCTTCCCTATTGCATTCTAGCATTCCCTAGTCTGTTTTCTCCTTGTGTTGTGTGGATGCCTTTGGTAGTGATGTAAGTGTTGTATGTGATGTTGTGTTGTGAGTTGTGATATGTTGGAGTCTTTGTATAACCCTTGTTGTGTTAGCCTATTACTTTTCGACTGCTTGTTTGTAGTGCGACCTTGTGTTATCTCCTAGCATAGGGGGTGGACCTTAGGGTTCCACATGGTCGGGAGGTTGGTGCTTTTTCCTCCATTGGGTTTCCTTGTTGCTTGTTCATGTGCATGGAGGTTGTACCTTGTGTAGCATATTCTAGTTCATAATCTAGTTTGAGAAGACAATATTTTATGTATATGTATTGGATTTTATCTTAGTTGTCCCAGTTATTGTAACTTGATGTAGTCTTCCCACATGTACTCAAGGAAGCATTATTGTATATAATGTAAAGATGTAGCAAATTTGATGTACTCTCGTGTAATAAAATTTGTATATATACTTGTTACTTATTCATAAATGATCTTTAATGTTGTTTAGCCAATGACATGTTATGGGAATTCATATTGTAGAATCATTTAAATGCGGTGGATTAAAAAGAACTTGATTATTAGATAAATCATGTTAACCTAATAGTTAGTGAAATAATTCTAGCTTTTGTATAATAGATGTGTTAGTAGCGTAGTCATGGAACCTTAGAGGACCTAGGTTTAGATTATGTGTTAAGATATAATATGCCTTCCATTGTTATTCTTATTTAAAAAAAATAAAAAATGTTCCATTTTAGTGTCATAGTTAGTGTTGTCCTTTGGGGTCCTTGGCAAGGTGTTACACTTTACTTTCAATTGTAGTTATATATGTTTTAATAATTGAATGGTTTATAGCTGGATGGTTTAATAGAATACTGATTCACCCCCTCTCTCAGTATTTTGGGTGTTCAATGAACACAAACAAATGGTTCCTTGTGCCTTTTTATCGAGTTTTTTTCATCATAATACATGACATCTAGTTTCATTTCACTTGAAACAACTCTCTATATTGATCTCTCTCTCCCTCTCTCCAAGGAAATCTTTCAAACTTAACTTCCACAACTCATAATTGATCCTATTGATTTTATAATTTTTGAATGAGTAATAGAAGCCATGGTATCCACTCACAAATATGTAAAACCACTCAAACAAGAGAACTTCCACAACAACTATAAAACCTTCAACACTCAAATAAGGGCATCCCCTTCTCAACATAACTATGGTTTTGATATCAAATGTTGTGAATACAAGGTAAAATACTACAAATATTATTTTTCCAAAGGGTATGCAAACATTATTTTAGTGATGCAAAATTAGATTATCCATAAATTAAATAATATGGAAGGTTAAATGAGGAAACAATGATAATGTACCACAAAACACTAGATGTTTGTGGAGAAACCATTTTTTGAAAATAAGTTGCCATTAAACAGAGGCCCAAGTATGTATTAATCTTTTATAACAAATATTCATAATCAACACACAAAATCTCTTTGATTTAAAAATATTTCAAGAAAACTTACAAACCTATATGTAACCATACATACCACTATCTAAAGGCTCTAATCTATAGAACAACTGGAAACAAGAAACCTAATTGGTTTCTAAAATAAGGGGAAAATATCATGGGCCCAAGCTAGGTGCCCATATCCTCCATGCAAAAATCCAATGCTTGTATTAAATTGGTCAACCTCTCAAAATCAAATGCAACTCCTCTTATGCCACTTACACATAATAAATCTCATCAAAATGATCATATCCTCCCAATCCTAGAAACTCCGTGAGGGAAAATTAACTCCTTATCATAGCCCATGATGAGAAAAAATCTTCATAACTCCCATTTGACTTCTTTTGCAATTTCTGTCTAACTTCTTTTGTAACTCCCATCATTAATGCCATTAAAAATACATGTAGGAGAATAAAATATTAATAAATAATCATCCCCATAGACATAAGGGCATCCAATTTTACCCTCTCCATGTTCTTTGGAATACATAGATATTTATTGTGTACAATTAACTCAAGACCTTAGGATTGCAAGTCAAATGTCACCTAGAATCCTAACAAAAAAATCTCATTCTTCAAGTTAGTATATAATGACTAGTTAGAGGGATACATCTTGGAATCAATTTAAAATTTGAACTTAAAAAAGGAAAGTGTCATTTTTGCACCACAAAATTGATCTAGGAAAGGGAATTTTTGTAAATTAAGGATTGCAATTAATTCCTGAAGGTGTGCAAAGGTTTAAATAATATGCCCTCTTAGTGTAAAAGCATGCCACTTTTACAATAGTTATTGCATATTTAGGATAACTAATTAACATGGGTCCAAAAAGAAAAATTGTATGTATGGAATTTTCACCATACATGCTAACAATAATGAAGAAAAATAACTTGGTGATGTGCAAATATTGTTCAAGATAAATGTGTCATGTAGGGCCACAAAGTATGGAAAGCCTCATAGACATGGGGCAATTCTATGAGTCAATACCCATGATTGAAAAACCAACTCCTTATCTATTCTAAATTGAGACTACTTGTTTGGGTGGTGAAAAGTGTTTAGGAATATAAGAAAGCAATTAACTTAAATTAAATGCTCATGCCATTTACAGATTTTCCTTTGTAATCAAAGCCATAAATTTGTAACTCATAATGCAATAACAAATAAGAATGACAAAAATAAAGCATGCATGCATCAACCAAATTAATCTACATGATTAAGAGTTTAAAGCTTCAAGAATAACATCTTATGTTAATGCTTTTGATAGTATTGAACAATCACATATGATGAAGTATTACTATCTTTGAATACATGCACAAAGCTTCCTCTATTTGATTACAAAATAAGTGAGAAATATATTATATGTCTCAAAAATCTTATCTACATAAGAAAAAATCTAAAACATAGAAAGACACATAAACTTAATAGATTATGTGGCAAGAAAGGACATAATTGAGCATAAACTTAAACTTGAATGCTTCCATTGGTGGTTGGAGTACTTGGGAAACAATTGAAAGTTACTAGGCAATGAATTCTTAATTTTGCTCTAATAAGTAGTCAAGTCATGGATGATGTAGGGAAAGTGGTTTCTAGACATGAATGCTACATGGTATTTATGGGTTGAAATTTGAAATACAAGGATTAGATCCCACTCAACATGTGCTTTTGCAAGTGGAGATGTCATGAATAGCTCGAAAGAGGTTGTAGACATCAAAATTTGGCTGCCAAGTGCCATTGTTATCGATAATGACAAATGAACAAACTTGATACTCACAACTATTGGGTGAGATCCATTGCAACAAGATCGGATAGCTAGTGTTGCTCCTTAGGAAACATACTTTACCTTTTTCTCAAAAGTATCAAGAGCATGCCATGTTGTACCTATTGAGGAGCCTACAAGTAAAATAAAATAAAAGGAACGAAGGTGGGCTTAACTATTAATAAAACATACTTAGGGCAAAAAGAACATATCTGGGCTTGCAAAACACACATGGACCAATGGTGGTCTTTATTGGTATGTGAAGGTGGTTTTGTTTATCTAGCATTGATTAAACAATTGATGATGAGTCTCATGATAGTGAATTGTATGTGTCAAGCACATCAAAGGTAGAAAGTTCAGGTTGAAGGCCTGAATGATTAAAGGGGTCATAGAGGGTTGGGTGTAGCCCTCTTGGGGACCTAGCGACCAATCCAATTTTATTTTTAGATTTACTATTCTTAGACTATTTTTGACCATATGAGATGAAATTGATTGAATCACACTTTCTATTTTTGGAAAGTCTTCTTTAAAACAGACTTGACAATTTGGATGTCTTATAAGAATTTACCAATTATCGAAAAATACATAATTAATCTTTCAAAACATATCAAACTACCTTAAATACACTACAAAATCACTAATTAAAAATAATCTACAATTACTACAAATCATTTTAAACAAGAAATTGAACATTGTTATGCAAACCCCTATACTTTGTGGTTATGGTCTATATGACCCACACATAGCATATATACCTCTCAAAGAAAAAAGTAAAAGCCAAAAAGGTTGACACTAGCCTTGCTCCACAAATTCAATCTTGAAACATGGTCCCCTTGGATTAAAGAAACAAATAACTAGGTAATATAAAAAAACACAAAAAATTATCAATATCCTTCTTTTGGTTCAATTCCATCCGTAAAATAAATTTAGTCTTCTGGCCTCTTCACTAACTAAGCCGACTATATCGGCGGAAATTATTTAGAATTAAATTGTTGAAAAATTCGGAAAACGAAAAAAATACTTAGAAATATCATCTTTAAACCTGTTCTCAATGTCCACAGTGAACATATCGATAGATCTCCAAAAGCCTCTTATCCTATCTGAATTTCTTCATTTTCGGTTGCAGAGGAATTTGCGCTGATTTTCTAAGGTATTTCTTAGTAGTTTCCTGTAATTTTATAGGTCAATAACAGCCAAATAATCATGGAAATTTTGTCGTTATTATGAATTCTTGTAGGGCATCTGATGTTTGGATAGGGTGGCTACCATTAATCAACACTTTATTATAGATCCTTTTTAAAAAAAAAATGATTAATGGGTATCTGTAAGTGGTATTTCAAAGTACAGATTTCTTTCCTTTATAAATAAGAAAATTTGAATAAGCCGAGAATAAAGTTATTTCAGTGTTTTTAGGATTTGAATGGAATACCCAAATGCCCTAGTTAAATTTCATCTGAAATACCTATGCAGGTACGGTAGATTGAATTTAGTAATCAAGTTATTTAGTGCCGATTTTATTTAGTTGTTGCTTGAAGAATGAATGCGTTTTGAGAAAAGCCTTTTTTCTGACAGCAGTGTTGGAGGATTCTAGGGTTTTGTACTTAGTCTACCTGAAGGCTATTTGTGAACTATTTTGTTATGGTAGAAGGTGAGGTGGATTTTACATACGAGGATTTTAATTTTTCAGCAACGATATTGGAATGTTTATTTGAAAAGATCTATGTTCTTTCTTGTGCAGGAATATCATTGCCTGTATTCCAGATTTAATATTAGGGCTTTGAGGATAGGGAGGAAGATTAACATTTGAGAGAAGAAAGATGCCTCGGACGATTTCAAGGTCTCCGTCACACAAGAGAAGGCGGTCACCATCGCCTGTTAGTCACAGGCAGAGCAGGCGGTCACCATCGCCTGTTAGTCACAGGCATAGCAGGAGAAGTAGGAGGGACAGAAGTCCTTCCCCTTATTCACGATCTCATCACAGGTGTGTGTCACTTCGCCACTTAAAGCTCATCCGTAGTCCTTGCCTCAAGATTCTTTGGGTGTAATCTTAGTTTACCTTCCAAAGCTGCTATGTGTATCTTATCGGGATTAATGGAATCATAATTGCTATTAATGGATTCTGCTTTAAGTTGGAGTAGATGTTGCAAAAGGGGTTTCTGGATAGAAACTGCATAAATGGTTTTTGTAAAACAACATACCAAATCACACTTTCCGAGTAATCTTGATGATGGATCACAAACTGTGACCCTATATCTAGATTTTTCTATTTTCTTTTTGTGCCAGAAAAAAAAATGATCGCACAGGATGTATTTTGTGAATCATCCTGATGGTGGGTTGCAAGAAATTTTAGTTTTCAAATCCTTATAATGCGGATTTTACCCAGAAACCTCTTTTGCAGCAGTTTCTGGAAGTTCACAATCTTTGACTGGATAAAAAAGTTAAATGTGACTTTTTGTAAGAGTTGGTTATTGCTAGTGGTTTCTTGGAATAAGACACCAATTAGATATAAGGGTATATGGGTAAAGTGTAAATCAGATATGCGTCCTTTTGTTCTGTTTGATTTGTATTTTTTGTAGCAATTTCCCTTCCCTGAAGCTATTGATTGTTGCCGCCTTCATATCCTTGTATGTTCTTTCTAACATCTGCATCTACATTCTGTCTACCCCAGGGGAGATGGGGTTATGAAAGAAATAAAATCTTAAACCCTTATAATATTCCGAGTGTGTTGGTTGCTCTCAAAACCCATTACTGGAATTGAACACAGTTCATTCGATAAATGGAATTGGAAGTAATATTAGTGACTGAGGAACATTTTGAAAATAATTTCTCGCTGACCCCAAGATAAGGGATCTGAGTGTCAAGGAATGCATTAAACTTCTGTAAGATACTATATAGCTATATACATAAAATTTTGATAGAGCTATCATAGGTGTGAAACAAAACTGATATTTACCTTCATTTCCATTCTTGAACCTGTCATGGTTATATCTTTCTGTAGCCCATCATTTCAGTATGGTGGCTCTTGAGAATGAGAAAACACAATGGAATGAGCTGTGAAAGACAAGTAAGATGAATGTAGATGAAACTTTCAGTTGATATAATATCACCAATTAGTTCTTGGTGTCTTGAATTTATTGTCCACATCCCTGCATATACACTAAAATGTCACGCTGTTGTCCCTTGTTACACAAAAACAATTTTTGGAAGCAAGAACTGATTAGATAGGTTTCCCAAAATTTAATTGGGAACTAAATATGGGCAGAAACTGAAAATAGAATGAACCAATAAATGGGAAAGAGCGGGAGATGGGTGCAGATAAATGTTGTTGGGCTGATTGATCAGGAAAGGCCAGCCATGACGTGATAAAGATGGAGCTCACAAGGGTTAGCATAACATCAGAGTGGAGGTAACGATAAATGTTATATTGAGAAACTAATGTCACAATAGATGGTCTGACAACTTAGGGCATTATTGGTTGTGCTGCTGTTCACAAATGTGTCTTACATTTTTTTTATGTTTTTTTTTGTTTTGACAGGCGCAGAAGTCCTTCACTTTCTCACAGAAGGCATAAAAGTCGTTCACCATCTGAAAGGCGACACAAGAGAAATAAGAGTAGGAGTCCTTTGAGGTCTCCTATCCGTAAGTCTAAAAGTCCAAGCATTGGATTATCTGAGCGGAAGCGAACTACAGATAAGCTCCGGGAAGAAGAAGAAGAGAAGAAAAGGTAGAATGTTGCCCTCTTCATGTGGGTCTCATTATCCATAGAAATGTTCTAAACCCTATCTTGTTTTTTCTCTGTTCATTAAGCTTGTTGTTGAAGTTAGAAACTGTCCCTGTGGATGACATTTTGGTATGCAATGCAATTTGTGTATTTTAAAGGAGCACATGTTTGTGTTAGATATAGCTTTCAGACTGGGTTCTAAAAATGTACCTTATTGTGTTTGTGAAACTAAATAGCATTCTTTTCAAAGAGAAATAAATCATTTTCAGATTCTCCAATGACATCTCCTTCAGGATAGGAAAAGTTCAAAAGTGTTTTGAATGTTTTTCTTTACCATGATTTCTTGTCCAATGATCATACAGTATGTTAGGAATATGCCAGTGTATATCTTACTTTCCCCATATAAATTAAACTAGTGCTTATTCTGCTGCTGCTTGATCTTCATGCTATCCATACCAAGATGTGATGGATGGTATTTTGTGGGGCTGCGAGAAATGTTGTTCTTCTTGATATTTCATCAAACTGTTTCTTTAAACTTTTCTGTATGTGCTCAAGTAATGTATTTTTTCCATCTTCTACCTAACCTTGATCTGTGTGCAGCTTAGATGTGTTGAGATTATTGTGCAAGGTCTTTGATATGCTGCAGTCCAAAAATCTTGGTCTGGTACCATGGATGTATTCAGAGACTGCTACATTTTAAGTGATTTATGTTTCCTTCATTAATGACATAAATTATATCTGCTCTATCTGGTAAAAGTTGTCTCTGGAGTCTGTACCTCTATATACTCTGCTGCCCTCTGGTGTGAAAGCAAATACAGTTGCTGGTGTGAAAATGAATCTATTACTTACATGTTTTTTGCTTCAGTTTCCAAAAATAATCTGGTATTCAGCATTTTGGATGAAATAGAAATGCAACTGATATTATTTCTGCTATACAGTAAATGTGCATAATACATTTATGCACAGATTAGCAATATAAAGTTTTAAATCAAGATACGAACTATGCAAGCAAATAAAAGATCTCTTTCAGTTGTTTAATTAATGCTCAAGGATGTTTCTTTTTAATGGGAAGTAGTTGCAGATTTGCACAGAAATAAATGAGTCAGATGCTGCTGGTGCAAGTTACCTTGCATTACAGAGTTTCAGTGAAAAGCCTTTGGATGTCTTGTTCTCTCTTTTTTTGGTGCCCTTTAGTGCAACTGATTATATTCCCTTTAATGACCTATGGAAGCCAGAATTTTTATGTGTTCTGTTGGGAATGTCAAAATTGGAAATTTTCCTATCTTACATTTAAATACCTCCATCATGTTACTTGACAAGCTTTTACGCAGGCATTTTTCTGAAGGAAGGTACTGCTTAAGTTCCAAGTTGTTATATTTGATGATCCAATTGCTGCTTCGTTTATCTACTGTTCACGAGTTTGAAAAATCGTTTGTTTGGCTCAGGAATCTGGTAGAGGTATGCCTTAAAAGCATAAGCTTGTATTCAGCTTACTGTGTGGTAAAGGTTAGGTTTTATGCTGACAATGGATCCAACCATAAAAGCCTGTGTATGGCTTATCAGATTTCATTTCAGGCATGCAGATGTTTACAAAATGATTCCAGTTAGAATTTTATGTGCATATGCAGTAATATATTGTTCCCCATTTTAACATGCTATTTGTTTTTACAGACGTCAACGAGAGGCAGAGTTGAAGCTTTTGGAAGAAGAAACAGCTAGAAGGGTTGAAGAGGCAATTCGTAAGAGAGTTGAAGAAGCACTAAACTCAGATGAAGTAAAATCAGAAATACAGAGAAGAATAGAAGAAGGCAGGAAGAAAATGGTGCAGGATGTTGCAGTCCAACTTGAAAAGGAAAAGGAAGAAGCTCTAAGTGAAGCAAGAAGGAAGGAAGTAAGTGGGATATGATTGTCATTTGGTGCCAATGCAATCCTGAAAAATAAGAATAAATTAGTGTATTTCTGTATCAATTATTATCACTCTAATATAATTTCTAATTGCAGGAGCAAGCACGTAAAGAAAGAGAAGAACTAGATAGAATGCTAGAAGAGAATAAGCGTAAAATTGAAGAGGCACAGAAAAGAGAAGCTCTCGAACAGCAGAGGAAAGAAGAGGAACGCTATCGTGAACTAGAGGCTCTTCAACGACAGAAAGAGGAGGCCTTGAGGCGCAAAAAGCTGGAAGAAGAGGAAGAGCGTGCAAAACAGATGAAATTGCTAGGAAAAAATAATTCTCGTCCAAAACTTTCTATCTCGTTTGGTTCAAAGTAATTGGGCTTGTTATCATCTTAGATCGCATTTCATCATGCAATTGTAATCTTGCATGTTGGAACAATATTCCGAAATATCTTTCATTTGTCAGATTTGAATTACTAAGTTGCTTGTCAGTATTTCTGACATGTGAAAAGGTAAAATGTTACTTGTCCCTGAAATTTATTTCTTAATAGGACAAGCTCAGTCTCCTTAACAGCTGGGATTGTTTGGTGCATAGTATCACTTGATTATAATTTATATTTTTGGATATTAATGTATAATTATGTAAATGATGTCTAAGGAGATCAGATCTGTTAATGCTAATCCCCTTAGTTTTGCACTGCTTAATCCTTTTAGAAATACGATGTTCTGTTGTGGAAAGGGTTTCCAACCCTTAACTTTTTCAATCTAACTGTTTGATTAGAACACTGAATATTTTGTAGTAGATTGTTTAAGTTAAATTATTCTTGCTTGTGAAATGAATATGTGTAAAATGTTTTGTAATGTATAATCTGGTACTTTTTATCTGTTGTGTGAGCATTTAGCTATTCTATGGATGGTTCAAATCAAAGTAAGAAGAGATAACGAGGATTCAAATTACTATTTGTTTATTTTTTTTTTTATAAAACCCTACCTATGATGGTTGTTAAAGAGAAATTAAGGGACAGGAGAAAGTAAGCAAATGAGTTACATGACATGTTGATTTGCAGTGTACAAGAGGCTACTATTCGTGTTAGAAGATGGTAGTAGAGAAATGCGATACATCTGTAAAGTGCATGGACATGTTACATGTAAAGGGCAT
Organism: Sequoia sempervirens; assembly: GCA_007258455.2. Classification (NCBI taxonomy): domain Eukaryota; kingdom Viridiplantae; phylum Streptophyta; class Pinopsida; order Cupressales; family Cupressaceae; genus Sequoia; species Sequoia sempervirens. Next base: position 36,647 of record VDFB02292003.1, read on the forward strand.
ATATCTCTTGCTGTGTACGAGAGGCCGTTATTTGTTCTAAGATGCAGAGAAATACGATAAATCTGTTGGCATGTAAAGTCATTCTCTTTCAAATAAGACTAATTTGTTTTATGTGTAGCTCTATTAGTTTCTGCAATGTATATGCATTGCTTCATCTATTTAATTCCCTTTAGGTCATATTTGTAAGAATTTTACAACATTTTGATGATAATTTATAACTTGTTGAAGAGAAAAGCACATTGCATCGATGGAAACGAAATGTTGGTAGAAACAAAACCATAAAAGAAAAAGGCTAAACTTTTCTATGAACATGCTTAATTAGTAGAGAACGAAGTGATAACTTATAAGTGTTAAAAAGTCATTTTCTAGGGATAGCGAGACCCGCTTGATGGGGGGCAGCATTCTACCTTCTCTTCTCTTCTCCTGACGTAAGCTTATCAGTAGTTTCCTTACGTAAGTTTTCACTAAACGTTCTCATGCATAACTCTTGACTCCTAATTGCCAGGCTGAGCTGCCATTTTGAAATTTGTGAGCATTTACAATGATTCCTTGGCTGTAGTAATCTTAAGTTATCATGAGCTAAGAAATTTTTGACGTTTTTCTAGAGGTATTTTTGTGATGTTAAGAGGTATTTGAATCTTGTAGATGAAGATTGATATCCTCCTTACAGGGAGTTTAAGACAAAAACTTGTTTTTATGCCAGTCTCTTATTTTGGGTCCCTGTTCTCTTTAAAGAACGGTGTTCACTGCAACGGACCTACGGACATGCCAATTTATTATAGGGATTTGATCTTGTTCGTTTTTTCTGAAATTTAGAAAAGTACAATGGTTGGTGGGTATCCCTGATTTGACTTTTAGTGGAAGGATGGTCATTTGACAGGTTGCTGAATGGATATAGATTTGTGTGGCTGTAAGGACTGTCCTTTGAAAGAATTGCAAGTAAACTATTTTGATTTTCGAACTAATGGTGTTCTAGTTATTGTGGGTTTAACTGTTTTTTTTTATTGTTTTTGGGAATTAGTTTCAGCTAAAACTCCATTTTGTTATTTCTCACTTATTTCTTAAAAGCTTAAGATTCATTTAGAAAATAAGTATAATCTAAACATCAATGTTATTAGATTTCCACAATCCATAAGAATATGAGAGAAGCTATTTCTGGATTAGATTGTGTAAGCTTTTTTTGGATCAACGTTTCGGATCACACTCCGTGATCCATCATCAGGATAGAGAGCTCAAGGAGATGAAAAAGGTTTGTTGCAGACCCAACAGGTATAAAAAGAGGCAAAAAGATGGTAGAGGGATAGAAGGCACAAGGCCCAAGAGAGACAGGAAAGAAATTAGAAAATGGAATTAAGAGAATAGAAATATATCTTTATTAGTGAAAAGAAGAAAAATGAAAGAAAGATAAATTAAAAATTAAGAGTCACAAACCAAAAAATTAGAATAGAAATTGTAGTCTATAATAATATATTTAATAAGCTAATATTTGTGAGCTAATATCTTGATAAAATTAATATATTCAAAGATTAATATTCTTAAATTATCTAATATCTATTAATATATTCTTCTTAAAAATATTAAAATTAATATTAATATCTATTAATATATTCAAAAATTAAGCTAGATAAGATTAAATGTATTCAATATTAATCTTGAATATCTATTAATTATTTTAAGCTAAATAATTAAGATTAATATATAAATAGATATTAGATAATTTAAGAATAATTAAATTATTCAAAAGGTTATATATAAATAGATAATAGATATTTAGATAAATATCTAAAGATTATATAAAGATTATATAAATTATTTATATAAAGATTATATAAAGAATATATTCATATAAAGATTATATAAATTATTAATATATTTAAATCTTTTAATATATATTAATCTATTTAAATATAATCTCTAGAATAATTTATCTAATCTTTAGATATTAATATAATCTTTATATAATATATAAAGATTATATTAATATCTAAAGATTATATAAATTATTAATATATTTAAAACTCTTAAAATATATTAATCTATTTAAATATATCAATCTTATTTAATAATTTAAATAGATCATTCTATTTAAAAATAAATAAATAAATAAATAAAAATAAATAAAAATAAATAAATAAAAATAAAAATAAAATAAAATAAAATAAAATAATAGATATTCAAGATTAATATTGAATAGATCTATTTAATTATTTTTAAGCTAAATAATCTTTATTTAAATTAATGTAAATAATTAATATTAATCTATTTAATTTAAATAGATCAATATATTTAAATCATTTAAATATATTAATCTATTTAAATATATCAATCTATTTAATAATTTAAATAAATCATTTTATTTAAAATTAAAATAGATATAAGATTAATTTTAATAGATATTTGAATATTAATCTTGAATATATTAATAGATATTAATCTTGAATATATTCAAGATTTAAATTCTTAAATTATCTAATATCTATTCTTAGATTTATTATATTCCTATTTAAATAATTCTATTAAAATTATTAAGATAGATGATTATGTTTAAATAGATTGATCTATTTAAATTATTAAATAGATTGATCTATTTAAATTATTAAATAGATTGATCTATTTAAATAGATTAAATGATTTAGAAATAAATTATTATAAAGATGGAAGATAAATTAGATTTATTATATTCCTATTTAAATAAATCTATTAAAAATATTTAGTTAGATGATTATATTTAAATGGATTGATCTATTTAAATTATTAAATAGATTGATATATTTAAATAGATTAATATATATTAAAAGATTTAAGTATATTAATCTATTTAAATAATTTAAATATATTAATCTATTTGAACAATTTAAATATATTAATCTATTTAGATGATTTGAATATATTAACCTATTTAGATAATTTAAGAATATTAATCTATAACGATAAATTAGATTTATTATAAATTATTAAAAAGATGGAAAATAAGTTATATTTATTTAAATAGATTAATATATTTAAATGATTTAAATATATTAATCTATTTAATTAATTTAAATATAATTAAAAATATTAATCTATTTAGTTATAAGATTATATTTAAATAGAATGATCTATTTAAATTATTAAATAGATTGATATAATTAAATAGATTAATATATTTAAATGATTTAAATATATTGATCTATTTAAATAATTTAAATATATGAGAAGTTTATTTTCGATTAGATTGTAATAAGATTTAATTTTTTAGATTAGAGAGCAAGAAGAGATTTAATTTAATTTATATAAATTAGATTATAGTTTAAATCTCTTTCTGCTCTCTAATCTAAACTAAAGATTTAACTTAGATTATAGTTTAAATCTCTAATTTATATTAATAATTATAGTTTCTCATCGAAATTGAGAATGTTGTCCGGGACCTCCCAATGGACATTGCCAAAGAGGTTAGACAGGATTGCGCAGTGGCCCTTAGACGTGCTAAGCCTCCGAGTGGCAACATCCCCAAAGCTGAGTTTGTCGCTTTCAATGAGTTAATGAAAAATAATGATCTAATCATTACCAAAGCTGACAAAGGCAATGCCACCGTTGTCATGAACAAGCCTGACTACATCTCAAAAATGCTTGACCTTCTCTCGGACGTCAACAGTTATAAAGTTGTTTCGCAAAATCCTTGCTCCAAAATTTTCAAAAAAGTCAAATCCTCCGTTGCCCGATCCTCCTTTGATGATGCGACCAAGAAGCGTCTTTTACCTTCTAAAGAGGTGACCCCTCGTATATATGGGGTCCCAAAAATTCACAAAGTCGGTGTTCCTTTAAGACCCATTGTGGACACCATAGGTTCTCCCACTTACAAGCTGGCCTCCTACTTGGCCAAATTAATCTCCCCTCTTGTGGGAAAATATGACTCCTTCATCAAAGACTCTTCTCATTTCGTTCAATTTATTCGTGACATCAAATTAGAAAGCACGACATCTTGGTGAGTTTTGATGTCACCTCCCTCTTCACCAAAGTTCCTATTCCCGATGCTATCGAGATCGTTAAGCAAAAAGTTAATGTCGAGATCGCCACCTTAGTGGAATTATGCCTAAGATCTACTTTCTTCTCTTTCCAAAATGTTTTTTATGAACAGGTTGATGGGGTTGCCATGGGCTCTCCCCTCTCTCCCATCATTGCCAACCTATATATGGAACATTTTGAAGAAATTGCCCTTAGGTCCTTCCCCCTCAAACCAAGATGGTGGAAGCGATATGTCGATGACACCAATGTTTGTTGGCCCCATGGCCTCGACAAACTAGAAGAATTTCATGCTCACCTCAATAGCATTGCTCCGTCCATCTCTTTCACCAAGGAGCTTGAATCCGATAACCATTTACCTTTTCTTGACGTATCAATCCTCAAAAAATCTGATGGCTCCCTTGGTCGTTGCGTCTTCCGCAAATCAACCCACACTGATTTATACCTCCACTCCTCCTCTCACCATCATCCCAGCCAAAAATTTGGAATTCTAAAAACTCTTGCCACAAGAGCCTATCGTATCTGCGATGAAGAAAACTTAACCCAAGAGTTAGATCATCTTCGCCTGGTCTTTAGGCTAAATGGTTACACCAATAAACAAATCTCCAGAGCCCTCAACCATTCCAAACGTTGTTTCTTCTCTTCTTTCTCTTCCAATTCCAACTCCTCTTCCCAACCTACCTGTTTCCCCAGTGCCTCCTTGCCCTTTGTGGAAGGCATCTCGCATAAAATCTAAAAAATCCTTCTTAAAAAATGCCTTCGTTGTGGTTTCAAGCCCCTTTCAACACTTAGAAACTGCATCCCGCCTCTCAAAGACCCAAAAAACATATATCAAAACTCAGGAGTCTACAAAGTTGTTTGCTCTTGTGGCACTCCGTACATTGGTGAAACGGGTCGAGCATTCAACACAAGAATTAGAGAGCATGGTGCTGACATCAATCATGAGCGTGTCTCAAAATCAGCCCTAGCCGAACACTCCTCTTCAACCAAACACCATATCTGTTTAGAAAACACTCAAATCTTGTTCGTTGAAGATAACTTCTGCAAGAGGAAACTCAAAGAAGCCATTCAAATCATCAATCACCCCAACAACCTCAATCGCGATGAAGGGTGGAGTTTAAGCCTCTCTTGGAAGCCTCTTTTGTCGTTGCTTAAAAACCACCATCCCCCTCGATCTTGACCCTCTCTCCCTCGTTCTTATCTCCCGCGATCTTGTTCCCCCTCCCCCATCTTCTAATTTTCCCTTCCTCCCATCTTCTAGGCTCTGAGGTCGCTTGCTTTTGTTTGGTTCCTCTTTTTCTTCCTCTTTGCCCTTTCGTTTCTTCCATCCTTTCCCCTTCCCCCCTCCCTTGTACTTCGTGTCTTCTCATTCCTCCCCCTCGTCACTCTTTCTTCGAGGATTGTGATCGCCTTCACTTGCTTGGTCCTCCTCTCCTTGTGGTTTTTTTATAGCTCTCTTTCTTTTTTAGTGTTCTTCGTTCTTTTGTTTGTCTTTATATAGCTTCTTTTCTAATATATTAATTCATTAAATAGATATACATATTTTAACACATTTCAACACATTGATAGTTCGACATACATTTAAAGTGATTAATGTTTTTAATTTATTGATTAATTCATTTAAATCATCTAGATAGATTAATATATTTAAATCATTTAAATATATTGACCTATTTAAATAAATCTAACTTATCTTCCATCTTCATAACAATTTATAATATATCTAATTTATCTTTATAGACTAATATTCTTAAATTATCTAAATTGATTAATATATTTAAATCATCTAAATAGATTAATATATTTAAAATTGTTCAAATAGACTAATATATTTAAATTATTTAAATAGATCAATATATTTAAATCATTTAAATATATTAATCTATTTAATTATATCAATCTATTTAATAATTTAAATAGATCATTCTATTTAAATATAATCTTATAACTAAATAGATTAATATTTTTAATTATATTTAAATTAATTAAATAGATTAATATATTTAAATCATTTAAATATATTAATCTATTTAAATAAATATAACTTATTTTCCATCTTTTTAATAATTTATAATAAATCTAATTTATCGTTATAGATTAATATTCTTAAATTATCTAAATAGGTTAATATATTCAAATCATCTAAATAGATTAATATATTTAAATTGTTCAAATAGATTAATATATTTAAATTATTTAAATAGATTAATATACTTAAATCTTTTAATATATATTAATCTATTTAAATATATCAATCTATTTAATAATTTAAATAGATCAATCCATTTAAATATAATCATCTAACTAAATATTTTTAATAGATTTATTTAAATAGGAATATAATAAATCTAATTTATCTTCCATCTTTATAATAATTTATTTCTAAATCATTTAATCTATTTAAATAGATCAATCTATTTAAACATAATCATCTATCTTAATAATTTTAATAGAATTATTTAAATAGGAATATAATAAATCTAAGAATAGATATTAGATAATTTAAGAATTTAAATCTTGAATATATTCAAGATTAATATCTATTAATATATTCAAGATTAATATTCAAATATCTATTAAAATTAATCTTATATCTATTTTAATTTTAAATAAAATGATTTATTTAAATTATTAAATAGATTGATATATTTAAATAGATTAATATATTTAAATGATTTAAATATATTGATCTATTTAAATTAAATAGATTAATATTAATTATTTACATTAATTTAAATAAAGATTATTTAGCTTAAAAATAATTAAATAGATCTATTCAATATTAATCTTGAATATCTATTATTTTATTTTATTTTATTTTTATTATATTATTTATTTATTTATTTATTTATTTATTTTAATTTTAAATAGAATGATCTATTTAAATTATTAAATAAGATTGATATATTTAAATAGATTAATATATTTTAAGAGTTTTAAATATATTAATAATTTATATAATCTTTAGATATTAATATAATCTTTATATATTATATAAAGATTATATTAATATCTAAAGATTAGATAAATTATTCTAGAGATTATATTTAAATAGATTAATATATATTAAAAGATTTAAATATATTAATAATTTATATAATCTTTATATGAATATATTCTTTATATAATCTTTATATAAATAATTTATATAATCTTTAGATATTAATATAATCTTTATATAATCTTTTGATAATCTTTATATAAATAATTTATATAATCTTTATATAATCTTTAGATATTTATCTAAATATCTATTATCTATTTATATATAACCTTTTGAATAATTTAATTATTCTTAAATTATCTAATATCTATTTATATATTAATCTTAATTATTTAGCTTAAAATAATTAATAGATATTCAAGATTAATATTGAATATATATTAATCTTATCTAGCTTAATTTTTGAATATATTAATAGATATTAATATTAATTTTAATATTTTTAAGAAGAATATATTAATAGATATTAGATAATTTAAGAATATTAATCTTGAATATATTAATTTTATCAAGATATTAGCTCACAAATATTAGCTTATTAAATATATTATTATAGACTACAATTTCTATTCTAATTTTTTGGTTTGTGACTCTTAATTTTTAATTTATCTTTCTTTCATTTTTCTTCTTTTCACTAATAAAGATATATTTCTATTCTCTTAATTCCATTTTCTAATTTCTTTCCTGTCTCTCTTGGGCCTTGTGCCTTCTATCCCTCTACCATCTTTTTGCCTCTTTTTATACCTGTTGGGTCTGCAACAAACCTTTTTCATCTCCTTGAGCTCTCTATCCTGATGATGGATCACGGAGTGTGATCCGAAACGTTGATCCAAAAAAAGCTTACACAATCTAATCCAGAAATAGCTTCTCTCATAATCTAAACACACAATATTACAGTATGACCAAACGTATGTTGTGTATAGCATTTGATTGCTCCTCATTTACACAAAATGGGCTTGCAGTTAAGATTATTAAGAAGTGTAATGAATTTATAAGTATTTTATAAATAACACAAAAAATAAATAAAACTAAGTACTTCATAGATGATTATGTTTTTTTTTTAAAGTGTTGGAACTCTTTATAGAGAAGGGTGAGGATTACCAAGAATGGTAGCATGAATGGTTCCATTGGAAGTATGGGTGGTCAATTCCTTAAAAACCTTTTTTTTCCTTACTAATAACAAGGAAATTAAACTAAATAGTGGAAACAAGAATAAAATGGACATGGACATTCACAATGTGAATACTATTGCATCTTCCATATCTTCAACCATTTTGAAATCTTCCTCACAAGGAAATTTCTTTAGATTCAAGACAACCAATTCCAAAGTTCTAACCTTCCGCTATAATTATTAAAAGCACATATAACCATTTTGAAATCTTCCTCACAAGGAAATTTCTTTAGATTCAAGACAACCAATTCCAAAGTTCTAACCTTCCGTTATAATTATTAAAAGCACATATAGAACAAATGCAAATATAGTGGCTATACTTGTAAAAGACAACCATGGAGACCCTAGAACAAGGTGATGAACCTTATCTACTATCTTATCTACCCATATTTCATCAATAGGGACAATACTTCACCTTTTTCGTTTCTCACAAAGAATGGAAATATTAATAGAATCAAGAAAATTAAACCTAACAAACTGAAAATTAAACCTAAAAAATTGATAGAAGACTATTCAAACCAGCCTTTACCTCACAGAAATTTAAAAATTCAAAAACAATCTTGAGACCTCTTAAACATCCTTACGATGGACTTCATATCTTGAGAATATAACCCTCTTATATTCCAGTTAATGATTTTAATGAAATTTTAGGTGCAAAATGTTCAAGTCCATTCTTAGGTTGACACAACCTTTTAAAACAATCAAATATCTTCTCATCCATATAGAAGAAGGGGAAGATGGTTTTCTTTTTTATAAAATATTCACTAATAGAAACTTTGAACCCTTTAGAAAGATCATCACTCTCAAATTTTAAACCACATAATATGTGCCATAAACTTCCAAATATGTTCAATATATGGAATTCTTGGTCGCGATTCTTGGTCTTCCATAGTTGGCTTCTAATATGGAAGTGGTTTCTTAATAAATGGGTTTCTAAGTTGTGACTCTTTGTCTTCCATAAGTGGTTTCTAGTGTGGTTGTTCAAAAGGAGCTGATATTTGTCTCATGGTTGTTCCCACAAGAGCTTGTGTCTCATGTTGATGCCCACATGAGCAAAATAATTATAAACGACAATCAATATATTAATAAAAGGTTCAATGAACATTACCTTGTAACTTAAACTTTTTTCAATCATTTATAAGGATAGATCTATTTTGGGTTCCTTCACTTCACAATTTGTTGGGTCACTCATATTACTCATTCCTATTGAAAGGGTGGTGTTGATGATGATGTTACTCACAACATACAAATAGATTTTGAAGAACAAAACCTATCTATCTTGAAAGATTACTAATTTTGTTAAGAATTAATTATCCCAAGGCTTGAGAATGTTAGGTCTTGACTTACTAGGTTTGCTTAGGGTTCGTTGTTTTATACTGTTTTCACAAAGGGACTTATGCCTATTTAATTATCCGCTTGAGCTTGAAAGCTATTCAATTAAATATTTTAATTTCTATACTAACAACTTTCCACATACATGCTACTTCAATTACTTCTACCAAAGAAATTACAAAAGATTAAAGTGAGAAAAAAGGCCTATGAAATGGTTTTAGGTATTCCACACATACATACTAAAAGAAATGCAAACTAAAGTAGAAAACTATTTGTACTTCACAAGAATATCTCACAACTACCTACAAAATAGTGCATGAGTTTAAATAAATTAACCATTCACCAATGAAATAGCTTCAAAATGCACCCAAAAAGGACGCAAGAAATTGATTATTCCACCAAAATGAGAAGCTTATAGTAAGAAATGCAAACTAAAGTAGAAAACTATTTGTACTTCACAAGAATATCTCACAACTACCTACAAAATAGTGCACGAGTTTAAATAAATTAACCATTCACCAATGAAATAGCTTCAAAATGCACCCAAAAAGGACGCAAGAAATTGATTATTCCACCAAAATGAGAAGCTTATAGTCATGCAAAATTTACGATATGGAATGACCTTGATATTACTGTAGCCTTACAATTTCTAATCCTTCAAATGAGATAACCTACTTGCCTTCTATAGAACTAAGGCGGAGCTTAGTTACAAAATGCCCATGGCAAAATAGAAACAGGAAAGAAACATTAGACACGTGGCGAGAAAATATCTTCTACACATGGACTGTCAACATATAGTTTCAGAAAAATTGATCAAATTTATTTTTCCGACTTGATTATTGCTGATTATTCGCTAACTCATCAAAATCTTGGATAGTGGTCACATACCCTTGTAGTGGACAAAATCTTGGCAGCAATCCTTCAATTCAGGCTTCACTACCTAAACTAAGTTGACTCTTGGTATTTATTTACTTATCCTTTATCTTTTCTGTCATCATTGCTCAAATTTGATCTAGTTCTGGCATGCTCCAAAATACTCACAATTTGCTGTATCAGTTCTTTCATCGGGTTCCACATCCGCATATGCATCTATGACTGGATCTTCACCTTGCCGTGCACCTTCCGAAAACCCTTGAGACTTTCGCAAAATGTGAGCTGAAGGTTATTTGTTCATAAAATTCTCTTTTTACACCTGCATCCAACACAATTTTAATCAAATATCTCATTCAGAAACCTGCATCACGATGACATTCCAATTTATCCTTCAATTCTTTCATTTCTACCTTTAAACTTAATTCCACAAAGCATACCGTAATGATAGTGTCACTCAGATATTTCCTGTATTTAAATTCACCTTTTTATGACAAATTTGCCTCCAATTTTTTTCCCTATATCCACTCCACAAACATTACAGGACAATTTCGGGGGTTTTGATTGTTACCGAAATTTCAGACATTTTTACCAGATTGGAATTCAATAGATATGCAAAATTAGGTTCCACAACAAGAAATACGCCTGCGAGATTTTTGTTTCACTTGCACAAATTAGTAATTAGATGTATTATCGGGTTCACTAATCATCATTAATGCCGGCTATGTTATGCCTAAGATTTGCTTTGCGGATAAAATACTTCTTCCTGCACTAGCATCAGGATCAGGAACCAGATCTTCTATTTCCGATTCGATAAGATTTATAACCATGGTCGACTTAAATTACACACAATTTAAATCGGGTTTCGAGTCTGATTGATTTACTTATCATTTTGGGAGCATTTTTGACCGATACAAAATGGACTACCTTATTGGATATGGAACTACGAGTGCAACATCCGGTTCAATCAGACTCATAATTTCTGCAAAATATTAATTCTTTATTTTAACAAGTTTTTGATTGATTCACAATGTAACCATCATTACCTTGAGCATATTTTTCATTTCCCATCAAATTAATTCATTTTAAACTATTGATTCGAAGCCTTTATTTTGCCCCGTGGATTTATTATCCTTAATGGCATAAGCAACAACTTTTCAAAATATAGGTCCTTATTTTGCTTTAACAAAATGAGGTGTGTTGTGAGACTACACAACAACTAGCAACCAAAAACAAAACAAAATTTCAAACTTTAGAACATAAAAGTAAATTAAACATATCATTTCCAATTTTGACTAAACTGAATTTATCTTCATGTTCAATACAAAACACGATATTTAATACAAAAGACATAAAATTTAAAGGAACTCAAGTGTGTGCACATGATTCATTCATTTCTTTGTAATAGTTGAGAAATAATAACCATTTGTATTAGGCTACATGGTTTGGTTTAACCTTTTAAGCCAACCTTAGATAGAGCCTTGTTACCAGTCAAACACCCATAGCCTTAGCAAGGTTATCTCTGTAATTCCTCTAAACATAGCTATTCAAAAATCCATAGCCCTAGTAGATATATTTGGATGACCTAAAGAGTTGAATTTCTCATTTATTTTGATATTCAATATTTTTTCTTTTGATACAACTTTGAATCTCTTTTCTTTTAACTCGTTGGTATTGAAGCCTGCTATTAGGTTGAGAATTATAGTGGTAGCAAAGGAAAACCTTTAGATTTTTCACCTAATACAAACATTCACTATCCCAAAAACAATTCAAAGAGTTGAAAGTATTTAGACATATAATTTCTCATCATGCTTTATGTGAACTCCATTAAACATTGTTCCATGAAAAACATTAGACACATTAATTTAGTAAAAATCACAAACCTATGTGTAATGTATCATTATTTCTCGAATTTGAGAAAAAATATTTCCATGGTGCTATTAACTCAACCTACCTCAAACACTTCATATTTTCTTATGCATCAACGATAACATGCTCAATTTTATTTAATGACACAGACATGACAACACCACCATTTGAATATTATTTACAAACTCTTTTAAATGCAACACATGTGCTAACTCCTGCAAAACTAAGGCTTGTTGTATCTTGAAAAGATGTAAGATAAAATACCTCCTCTATTTAAGCAATTATAATTTATGACAACCTTCTCGTATTCATTAATTCCATTTGTAGAGATCAAATTAGAGTGAATTACATTTAATTTATTCCAAATGTGCTTCAAAGTTAATTGTTGATTGATATTTCCCATATGATTAATTACCTCCCTCAAAGTGCAAATGCAACAACTGGCTTGACATTCAATTTTTCTACCCTCAATTACATACCTTTCCCAATGTGTATTTAATTATCTTTATGATGAAATTAAATTCTTTATTTAGAAATAACAATCATTTCATCCCGCTTCTTGGAAAAGAACCATAATTCACACTGGGAGTTCGTCCTGAATGACACAAAATATTTATCATTCATATGAGACTTCTACAAAATTTAAAATTTAAAACATGTAAATCGAGATATGCTAACATGATAAAGATCCTTGACCAAATTATGCAATATCTTTTGCATTAAATGTTTTAACTATTGGCTCACACTCCACCATAGAGGGATACATAGCTAATTTTTTCTATAAATTCAGTCTTTATTACTCACAAAATTCATCATAATTTTGATTAAAGCTTTGGTTCTCAAAATTAATATGGATGCACCAATTTTCCTTACTAGCCCTAGGAGACAATCAACCTTCTTGGGAGCAATTCCAAGTCATAGTATTGCAATTTTTTTTAGAATTTGCACCAAATGGACAAGAGTGGCCACCAAGATGGTGTTGTGACACAATTTTTTATAAGTTGTAGATAAATATCAAGTAAATACTGATATTTCCTCAAGGTTTGTGGCTTATTTAGTGGACATTGAAGTGTTGCAAGTAGATGTGTTGTTTTTGGTGAATCATATGGTCCAAGAATATTTTTTGGGAGGTCTAGGAGACGTTTTGACTACTATGAGAATTGGAGTGGGAATCCCTATGCCAAGGGATATCCCACACTTCTTGAATGAAGGTGTAGTCGTTACATGGCATCCTTTTGTGGTGAATTTACATAATGTTTCTTTAGTGAAACACCGTCAACTGGTTGCCATGGGGTATGAGTTGCTCAGGAATGAGGTTTTACAACATGATTAGGAAGAGTAAAAAGTGAAGCAATTTTATGTCATTTAAAAAAAAATGTATGTGAATATTGTCCTCTTATGCGAATGATAGGATTTTGTAATCCTTTTGTGTATATATTTTTGACAAGCATCTTTTGAGCGTGTTACCATTTTGACAATATAAATATTGAAATGTATATTCTGGTCTAGTTTTGAAAAGGGGATGCATGCATTTTTACTTTTGCCAATTGTTGACTCTGAGCTTGATTGGAGAAGGACCACATAATTAACCTACACCTAACTTAAATTAAACTAACCTACTTATGTACAACCTATTTACAAGAAATTGAATCACATGACTACCAACACTAACAATTTTGAGCATGAAACCATTTTTAATTTTTAAGAGTATTTCAGTAAAGCTAGTAGTTCTTATTACAACAAATTTGTTTTTATACTCTAAAATATATGTAATGGTTTTGAAATCTTGATATTTACTATAGTAATTGTTTACCATTAGTGACTGAGATAACTTGCCAATTTTCAAAATTTACCAAACTGTAAGTTGTATATTCTAATTGTTTGTAATCAAAACAATAAGTTTTAGAAATTTCATTGGAGTAGAAAAATACAACCTGGCTTATTCTAGATTCTACAAGGAAAATTGATTTATCCCTCATTAAATTTCCTTTTGGAAGACTTTCCTTTTCCTTCAAGCACGTTCATGTGGCGTTGATTTTCAAATATCTATTTGTACTCCACTATCAAAATTTTTGTGGAAATTCATTCACTTTGAATTTTAACATCTAGTAGGATGTTTTTTTATTCGTGCCACATTGTAAAATATCAATTATTAATTGGTCATTTAACATAACCTTTTAGCATCTAATCTATGTAATTAATCACACTTGATATCATCAAAAAAAAAAAATCACAATCAATTTGCAACAAAGAATCTTTAAGATGAAATCTATCTTTAATTGAATCCTCTTCTATATATTTTTCATGTGTTTGAAGATTTTCAAATTCAAGACATTTGATGAATTCTTCTTTAACCACCTGTATGTTAGCATCTAACCTCTCAATATCTTCCCTATCTTGTGAATAATGTAAGTAAAAAATATCTACTCTTGTACTTGATTCATCGGATATAAGAGAAGAGACTTCATCTTGTTTTATCACTTCTAATTCCCAAAATTTAGCTTATGGAACTCTTTGAATTGGTGCTCGATCTAAAGCCACTACTGGAACATATTATTGTACAATTCTTACTTGTGTGAAATATTCTTTGAAAAGTTCACTTGCATTAGGAGGATCTAGATCTGTGCATACACAACAACTCAACAATTGATCATTAATATTAGTAATATTCAATTATTTTTCTTTTATTTTATATGACCTGTTTTCAATGATCACTATTTTGAAATGATTCCCAACATTAACTTAAAATTTGTATACTTCAAAAAGAGAAATTAGCTTTCCCATAGCTAAATCCATCATGAAAAGGAAAGTTACACAACTTCATCATGATCTGAGGAAAGTTACACAACTTCATCATGATCTGAAGTATTATGAGTCCTGCAACTTCTAGATAATCCAATATTGGACACATTTTTAGGAAAAAGTTTTCTATTCAAAATTATTTGAACAAAAGGAATGCCAATTTTGAAATTATTAGCCGATAGGCTATATATTGTGAGAGGTTTCTGCCGTAAACCTGTCTCACGCTGGATACAAGTCCCTGTAAACTATCTTGTGTTGCCGTCAAACTGCTGTGAAGATCAATTGATCTCAAAATTTAAACAAATCAAATCGGATCTTAAAATAAAATAAAATCATATCAGATCTGCGAATTAAATCAAATCAAATCTTTAACTCATAACCAATATTTTCCTTAGAAAGTCTGCAAAAGTCTTACTTTCAGCTCAAGAATCGAGCAGCTCTAAAATCTTGATTCACTTTTACCTTATTATAATTAGATCGAAGCAGCGGCTGTAGGGAGTTTTGGTTTTGGTTTCGAAACATTTTTCCTGCAAACTCTGCCATTTTTTCTCATCAGAATCATTGACAGCGTCCGCCAGGCCTGCGTTTGTTTGGGTTGGGAGAGGAGTTGAAATTGAGAGGCAGAGGCAGAGGCAGAGGAGTTGAAGAACAATACGGAAGTGTTGGCTTTTCAAGAATGTTGGAAGGAGGAATCTCTCACCTTCACCAAGGAGGAATTTTACGAGAGCATTCAAGCTCCCATGTGGATTGACTTCAGCCTTCCTCTTCTTCAGCAACCTCTAATTGATGATAATGCATGGTTTTGTGTTCGAGCGGGTATGTTCTTGTGATTTCATAGATTTTTGTTCCTATCATTTTTTCAGTAGCTTTCCATAGATTTCCGCCTTGCCCACTATGAATTCCCATATCTCTTCCTATTTTTGATGGCTTTTAGCTTGCCATAGATTTATCCCATACTCACTCTCTGGCCTCCTGATGTTTTCCACAACCTACTGGGTTAATGTTCTTCCATGTCCTTTTCAGGGAGAGAAGTTGAGTGCCCACAGGCCTTTCTCCTTATTGATCACAGTGCATAACACCCAGTGAATGACAGGCCTCAACAACACCCACAATAATCTGGGTCAACTCAGCTGCCTTCCATTTGTTAAAATATCTTCTCTGCAAACATTGAATGCTTTCCATTGAATGTGTTCCATGATCACCCTCCAAATCACCTTGGCTGTATCTACTAGCAATTATTTCCACAGATATAACATTCACCATTCTTTACATCTAAATTATCGAACATGCCCTTAGCAATGGCGGACAAATTTCTTGCACTATGATGCATCATTAGTTTGGAGTCACTTTGTTTGCCGCTACTTCAAAAGTTTTGACACCATAATCTAATTTACTATTCATGCTACAAGTTACCTTTAATTTGTTACCAAAGGGTTTGTTGAAATCATTTGACATGGAAGGTTGCACCAATCCATCACATATGGCATTTGATCTAACTTTCTGCAAGTTCTTTTAAGCTAGAACTTCCCTTTAAAGAAAGAGTCATAACATTCTCAGGTGAGCTAGATCCTGCTACTCTGGCAGTGTCTTCGTCTTAAGTGTTGAATCTAACTATTGTGTACTTATCACAGAGGCAATATAATCTGTCGTGCTATCCTATAAAACCCTTTCCATTTCTATGTGATGCCACTATCATGACACCTTTGACTGCCCTTAAAAGTGACAGTGCAATGGTATTTAAGTTGCTTTCCAAATCAATGCAAACTGGAAACAATAGAAGCATGTTATTTGAACATCGAATTCATTTAGGTCAAAAAATAATTTCTCTCATATTCAATTTTTTTTAATGAAACAAAATAAAACATAAATCGCACAAACAGAAAAATAGTAATAGTCAATTAAATCAGCATTAAAGCCAAGAAAATGAAATGGGTTAATTGGTGTTTGTGAGGAAGGGAAGCAAATTATGCTTGTCTAGCCACCCAAGTAGTGTGTACAAGATTTAATAGGTATCTATGTTTGAAATTTCTCTAACTGAAAGAGGTTTGCAGAAGATCTTCCAGAATCTGGAAGAAAACAAAATAAGTTATCAGTGAAACAGTAATAAATCTTCTCAAAAGACTGTGGATATCATAGAACAAGAATGCTTGCCCTAAAACAGAGGACCTAGCACATTGGCAAGGAATGTAGAATGATCAAATACGATATAAATCAATGAATTACAATCTGTATTAGAAAGTATTAAAAATGTAGTTATTCAAATTTGGTATAGTTCATATGATTTTTTTTTATAGCATATTTTTATAAATTTTAAGATTTATGCAAGAATTTGTTAAGTAAACAATTCTTATATCAAAAAATTATTCATTGGCTTCGATTACGATTACCACACTTTATCTTTGCTGACCTACAGGTTTCTAATTTCTTAACCTTACTCTTTGTGGCTCTCTTTGGGAGAGAATGATTTCCACTGAACCTGTTTTAGTTTGGGCTTCAGTTTTGATGTCTGTGACCTACAATTTATCATATATTTTGGGGCTTTATTTTTTCTTGTATTAAGATTTTCTTATGTTGCACAAGCATGATGACTAGCAAATTACCATGGGCACAGCGTAGATAGTGGAAGGGGATGTACATAGAGAGGCTTCTCGATCTTCTCCCATGACTTTAGAGTAAGAAGAGCCTGCATTTCTATATCATCAAGAAGCTTGCTCATCAACATGTTAATACTCATGAAATTAAGGGCTATACTTCCCATGTGCTTGTGCATTTCCCCAACAAGAACTAGCATAGACCATTTTCCCAAAATGCCCCCACTAGTATCAAGATAGCTAGACTCATAGTTTTCCTTCATTTTGCAATACAAACTTGTTCAGCTCAGGATCTGCAGACACCACTGTAAGGCACCCAAAAAGACGAGACCTGAAGTTCTTGCCATGCCTGCCATATTCATGATTATTGCATTTGAACCATATTTTAACACACAAAAAGAAAACAAATTCATTGCTAAATTCCTATCCTTCATTTACATAATACCTAGAACAACTCTCTTCCATGAATCTTCTTGGTAAGGTAGCTACATGAGGCTTCAAGTATTGTACAATTTGACCAAGACTGGCCAACCCATATTGCCATGAGGTAGATTCATCTTTTTCTTCCTGGAGCTATTGCACATGGAGTACTTTTACTTTACCACCAAAACACACCAAAACACGTACAATAAGAAATGTAAGGAGGGAAAAGTTACAATAGCTACCAAATTATCAAACTCTGTCATTAAAACAAGATTACCAGCCTGCTTGATAACCATACACTTCACTGTTATAAAAGATAACAGTTCAGGGCTTCTTTATGTAAACCTGCAAATCAATTGCCTCTCTTTATTATATCCTCTTTGAATAGATTAAATTACTCTTTATGTAAACCTGCAAATCAATTGCCTCACTTTATTATACCCTCTTTGAATAGATTAAATTACTCTATATGATCTAACTCCTGAAGTCTTTGATTTGTGTGTTTCCTAGTTTGATGGTTGTATGGTAGTATTTATGCATATTTCCTCTAAAACACATGTTCAAGTCATGACCTCATGTGGATACATGAGTCAAATTTAGCATGGCTACCAACTTTGGAAGTATTCATAGCTTTGAGGTATGTTCATTCAGATTTTCCACACTCAAATTTTCTTTGATGCATGACGAAACACTTCTCTTGGTTTTCTCATTCGTTATTTCTTCATTTTCTCTATGGTTTAACAGCTCAAATAATTTGTTTGATCGGTGCATTTTTTTGGTAGCTATGGGCAAGCTTTGGCTGATGGTGGTTATGTTATTCTTTAGAATATGTTGGAGAGGGCTCCTAGTTGCAATGCTGCTGAGGAAGGTGGTGTAATAACAAGATTTTCTGAAAATTGCACAAATTATCATGGGCTTGTGTGATGCTCTTTTCAATGCTATCAACAATGACATCAAATCATTGTGGAACAAATCCAAGACAAGTAACAATATAGACAACATACTGAAGGTAGCCTCCAGGATGAGAATGTGTGTGAATACCACTTATGGCTTCATTTTTCTCTTTGTACAACCCCCATATACCTATTAAAGAAAAATATGAATCAACATCTTGATTCTCAAAAGTTACAAATATATGAAGTTTCCAAATAGTTTAGCGTATTTCACATGGAACAAAAGGAAGAAAATTTTGAAAAACCTTATCCACTATGAAGATTTAAACACTATTCAAGCAATTGAATAACTCTTAATAAACTTTTGGGGGTGAATTGCGAAGTTCATTCATTACTTAAAATTTGAAATTGAATAATCTTATCAAAAATGGTGTGTTAGTTGAACAATAAAATCAAACTACTCACAACCTTTAAGCAATAATTAAGAAAGAAGGTAAAAAAACAATAGTTAAATTTTATTCCATCCCTTTCTCATCCTCTTTCTCTATCCATTCCCTATGCTCCATAACAATAATCTTTTCTCTACTAATGGCACCTACTAAAGGTCATACATTAGATTATCTTTATCATGGTTACTACACCTTGAAGATTTCACCAACTTGGGCTTTATATGAATGTAGCTTGACATCAAATTTCATATAGTTTATCTTACTCAGCATAATCTATGGTGCAAAATTTATTTTAGTTTGTTCACTGCAATATATCAGCCTATGGAGAATTAACCTAATTTCAAGTACCCATAAAATTTGTTAAATAAAATATCATTTCAAAATTGATTTGAGTGAACTAAAGCTTTTCCAATTCTAGAGTTGGTGCATGACCTACAAAGAACAAACCGACAAAGATTACTCATTTAAATTGAAAGAAAGTTTTAAGTTTATAGAACATATTTTTTCAGAATCCTTGAATATGGTTTATTTGGGATACAACATCAATAACAATAAAGAATATTCCTCCTTAACATGTTAACTTACATATACTTTTTTATCGGCGTAACCCTTGCACCCCCTTCTGGTGCAAGTGCTAGTATTTATCATGAGGTTGCATACACCTTGGAATCTTCATGAGATTTTATATTTTAAATTTTTGATTCCTTTCAATTTTTTACTCTTTATAATTTTTTAGATTTAACAAGATCTACTATCTCTGAATAGGATTTTGAAAATATTATTAGGCTCAATCATACTAGAAAAAATATCACGACCCTTTACAACCCTCCTTATAGCACCACTTTTGTTGATGATGATGTTACTCACACAACATACAAGTAAATTTTGAACAAAAAAACTATGAACAATATTAATGGAGAGATCGATCAAAAGGTGTAAACAACAAAGGGGGTTAGACCAAATCACAAAACAAGGCCCAATTGATCAAATTAAACCCATTACCAATTAAGTCATTAGCTAAAACCAAATGAAAGTAAACAAGAAATGAAAGCATAAATCAAATTTAAACCTAATTTTACCTCACCCAAGGATGCCAACCCTTACTCAATTGTTGACAATGTGAGATCATGCTTTGAGATATGTGGATTGCTCATGCTTAGCATAACCCAATTATGCAAAAGCTTGAAAGATTGGTGGCTTTGGAGGCTAGATTTCTATGGAGCTCAAATTGCCAATTGAGGAGATCTCAATTGCAAATTGGAGAGAGAGAGGTCCTTTAAATGAGAGGTGAAGACTTGCTTTATAGATCTCAAAATATTTGATTGACGATTGAGATTGAAAGTTCAAATCAATGGTTGAGAGTGAATGGGGGATGGAGGGGCCATGCATGTTGTGGAAGAGTTCAATTAACTGAAGCTCCTTCCTAAATTTTAGGAGATAGTTTGAGATATTTTTGGAGGGAAGACATTTTCAAATTCGAATTTAGAATATTCTTTTTTGGGAGGGAATGTGCAACTAAATGAATTAAATAATTCATTTAATTATGGAATAAATTTAGCTAATTAAATAATTAGGAAATTATTTAATTATGAGAGGCAAGAAGAAATAATAATTATTTAATTAGGTGGATGGGAAGAAAATCAGAAATTAATTAAATAATCAAAATTATTTAATTAATGTGGAGGAGGAAAATGATTTAATTAATTAAATAATTAAAAATTATTTAATTAAAGGTGGTTAATGGAAAATTGATGAATTAATAAAAATAATAAAAATTATTTAATTAATAGAGGAAAATAGGTCAATTTAATCAAATAATTGGAAATTAGTTTAAAATTAAAAGGTGATAAATAGGGTGATGAGTGATAATGAAAAATTAGAGAAATGCGTGATGTGCTAGACATTTTTAGTTGTCTACATTTTTCCCATCTTTGAGACAATGTACCAGTTACATTGTTTCAAAGACATGTTGATTTGGAAAAAAATAGTAACAATGATGCCCCATTGTGCCCTAACGGATGGAGGAATGATGGGGTGAGGGTAGGCTACACCTTTGAGAGGTTGGCCAAAAAATTATTTTTTTGATTAGGCTCATGACAAGAAGACAAGATAGGTTCAGTGAAGAATGGGATGAAAATTGGGTTTAGGTTGGCGAGGAAACTGATTAGGAAGATTAGGGTATGATGGAAATGGGATGCGAGGGGTGCGATGGGTTGAAATCTAGGGTTTTGGGGTTTATATATAAGCCCTTGGGGGTCATTTTCAACTCATTTGCACACTTCTAGTTTAGAAATTTCAGAGTTATGAAAGAGATTTGCTTGTGAAGTTGTTATAGAGATGGCTGGTGTTCCTCATGCTATTCATTGCGAAGATCGAGTATGGCAGTTCCAGAGGCCAACAGGAGCAGATCCATTGGAATGTATCAAACCCTTTCATGCTTAGACATTAATTTAGCCACAATAAATTCTAGGTCTAGGGAGTCAATCAAATGCATCAATCTAGGATTGATTCTTTTGAAACTTGATGCGACATGTTTGAAACCTGAGGTGGCACATTTGATTGTGTCGTGACGTATTTGACATGTCATGTTGCTTTTGATTTTTGGTTCACATTTGGTTGTTATAGAGTGGCACTTTTGAAAAATGACTCATGAATGATTTGGATGTCACGACACATTTGACTGTGACAAAGCGACGGGTAAAAGAAAAAAGCTGTGTCACACTTTCGGCCAATTAAATAGTTCCAAGCGAAACATTTTTGATCGGAAATGTTTCGATCGAATAGGTTTTGACCAAAACCACGTGGCTTGTACGTGGCACATAGGGTTTCAGCCGAATAAAAAAAAAATGATTTTTTCCCTTTTCCGCTTTCAAATTGGCTTATTTTATTGTGCGAGGTTTCTACTGAAACTATCTATGTGGCATCCTAGTTGGCAGCCAACTCAGCTTTTTTTCAGAATTTTCTGAAACTTTCAACTTTAGCTAAGTATTTCTTTAGTCAGAATGATGGTTTGAAAAAAAAGAAAAATACCCTTTTGTAGAGCTCAAAGTGGTGAATCCAAATATGTAATTTTTTTAATATTTTGATTAGTTTTAATATATTTTATTTTTAAAATAATGCAAGTAGGTTATTAAAGTTGAAAAAGAGGCTGATTAGAAATTAAAAAAAATAGTCAAACATATTAATTTTTTTAAAAAAATATATGGGGCACAAGAGGAGAGAGCCTTCTTCAAAAGGGTATAATTTTTTTTTTGAAAATGATTAAAAAAATAGACAATAGTTGACGACCCATGAAAATTGTCCAATTCTGACAAGTTTGACTTTAAAACGTTATTACGAGAAAAATATACATCAAAATTTGATTTTTTTTCCATGCACAATATATTGAAGTTACCTATTTGGAGAAAAAAAATTAGGGAGAAATGAAGTTTTTTTCAATTTATTTCTTGACGGCCCGTGAAGTCACTTTTTTCTAAAATTTTCAACATTCCAAAATCTATTCTTAAATTGATAAAAAAGTGATGAAAACAATTTTTTAAAAAATCTAAAAAAATTACAGGAATAAACTTCATCAAAAGTTCTACATTTCATTAGTTTACATCATTTTGAAATTTAAAACATAAAGACCACTTTTATGTGGTCGAAGTTTAGAATCATTTTTACTGTTGGCCAATTCCTTTATAAAGTGTGACACATGA
The DNA here is from genome assembly GCA_007258455.2 of Sequoia sempervirens. NCBI lineage: Eukaryota > Viridiplantae > Streptophyta > Pinopsida > Cupressales > Cupressaceae > Sequoia > Sequoia sempervirens. The sequence goes on from VDFB02292003.1 coordinate 59,751, forward strand.
TTGTGCTTTTACCCCGACACATTTGAAAAAAGGTTGCAATGATACATAGACTTGCAATTTAAGTATATTTTTCAAGTTTTTGACAAATTGACATTGTGGGCTTTATGTTTGTAGGTCATACTAGATCCAATCCTATCGAGGGAGTGTTGACTGATAGTGTTGCAACATATTACATACCTTAGTGGGATGGATGTTGAGTTCTTGGGAGCTGTGGAATTGTTCTGAATTGCATTCATGCTAGAGATTTGTGCTCATAGGGTATTTATGACTACTATTATTAAGAGGAGGCATAGCGATACTTCATCGTTCATATTTTTAACTAGAGAGGCTACCATCATCGTTGATGATGTCTAGAGGATCTTGAGGATCTCAATTGAGGGAGCTGAAGTTATCTATGATATAGACTATGGTGTAGGGGATCTGCAACGAGTCTCACACAATGATGAGCTTGATATTGAGGATGAGGAGATAGATCTAAGAATAGGAGTAGGGGTGTATGATGATGTCATTTTGGTGATTGGAGGTCTCATTTCTAGAGTGATTGTCCTTGATAAAAAATCTCAATGTTTTTCAGCTGGATGGGGCCATGTCCTAGAGAGGATGATGATAGATGCTACCATCTATGCTTAGGGGTCATGTATATAAGCCCACCTATACCATGATATGCACCATGAGGTGTATAGATCTATGACAAGTCTATTAGTTGGGGTGAAATTGCTACATGTATGGGTGTGGGAGCACATTGCTATCATGCGACCAGTAGGAGATGTTACCCGAGTTGCAAGAGATCTTTATGTGTATTAGTATGATTCTTTATTGACTTAGAGGTAGTTGGAGAATCTTGATCGTTGGAGGAGATGTCTCAATGACATGGATGTGTTCATCTAGAGGCCATGGCTATAGTGTTCAAGGCCTTGGTTGATGATGATGGACAACTTGCCTATTGTTGATAGACTCAATGGCTTATTGGATGGACCCCTCACATTTGGAGAGATATCTTCCTGATAGGGTTAAGAGACAATTTAGGGAAACCTAGGATGCTCCTTCTCAAGATTATTTGGCTATGTTTTCTTGCACACAACAAGATATTGATGAGTGGGGACCCATGCCAAGCCCACAAGTTGTAGTGTCAGAGTTCATTACATTGATGCCAGTTAAGTGGACACAAGCTTCAAGAGTAGTGGATGCAGGGACTACCCCTAATTATGATGCATGGTGGGTGGTGTGGGGACCATTGAGATTCACCCATCCAAATGGTGGAGCATTGAGATAGCAAAGGCAATAGGTGGAGCCAATTAGGGCTTGCTGAGTGAGGCAACAAGTTGAGGCAACTATTTTGGGACATGAGGGTGGAGGTCCTGATCAAGGACACCATGAATTGTAGGTATAGTAGATAGCTATAGTTGTGATAGGAGGAGACCAAAGGGGTGATGATGGATAGAGAGGGGGGGGATGTAGATGCTGTGCAACTCAGAGTTGCACTTTCAGAGTGAGACCAAGCTCAAAGGGAGAGGGATGGGTACCACACAAAGAGGGATGAAATCAATGTACAAATTTCTCAAAGGACATAATATAGATGCTAAGATAGCTCACTGAAAACTAGTGAGGATTCAGGTGGTATAGTTGACTATAGAGAAGGATATAGAGTGAGCACATCGAGAACAACTAGAGGTGGCTTGTCAAGGTGTAGTGGTCCCTATGGAATAATATGTGAGGGAGATGGGGACACTCACGTAGGAGGCCAAATATTACTATACCCTTTATGAGGTCATAGTGCTAGTCAAGAGGAGAGCTCCCTAGTTTTTTGTAAGGAGTACAAAAATAGGGCAATCATGGAGGTTAGATGGAGGATCGATAGGGAATCCACCATTAGTACCACCTCAACCACAACAACTAGCATAGTTAGGGGGATAGGTTCTTGGGGAAAAATAGGTTGCTCCTCTCCATCCACCTTCTCCTAATTAGGAGGATGAGAGAGGGAGCTCTGTTGAACACCCAAAATACTGAGAGGGGGTTGAATAAGTATTCACTGAAAACCATTAGCTTCAACAACTTTAAACATTCATTCTATGAAACATATTAAACTTGCAGTAATGGAAAGTAACATAGGAAGCATGCATCACATTAAAGAACACAAGAACACCAAATTTACATGGAAAACCCAAAAAGAGAAAAATGATGGTGAGGATTAGCTCACAATATATTATAACCGAATATAAGATATTATAAAAAGGCTCATTGCTAGGTGGAATCACTGTCTAGAGGACTCACTATCCAAAGAATAAAGAATAAAAGAGATGGCTCACTACCAAAAGGAAGGGTGGCTCACTGCCAAAGATTTGAACTGATACAATGTATCTACCATATGTTGAATACAATTCCAATTAAACTATGTAAATTGATTTAACACACATCATGCTTCACTACTATCAAACTCTACTATGTAGCTCTTCACATCACATTCACATCACACTCTACTCTTTTTCACATCATCCACACACTCATGCATAAAAATCTTCTATACAACACCAAAATCATCTTACATTTATATGCATTACATTCACAACCGCCTACAACACCAATTAGGTCGGCCTAATTATATGTACCATGCAAACCAACAATTTGCTCAAGATCCAAACATACACGCTTCCAAAACTTGTAACACTTCAAGATAAGTTAGTAGGGACCTATAATTATTCCCATAAGTCTGATCCAAACTTCCTTTAGCTCCATACGACCTCAAACCTTTTAGGTTGGCCCTAATAGTGAAGCAACAAGGAGATGAACTAAATATTCATCCACATATTGACACATTGACCTCCAATAACTTTCCACTTGGACCCAACACACTTCTAACACTTTTAATCATTCCCACAAAACTGCATAGAAAAATAATCAACCACGGTGGAATGCAAACCATTCCAAACAAGTACACTACCGCAGTAACTTTGCCAAATCTAGAGTGATACTCTGTCAAATCCAACTTCAACTATGAAGGGCTTCAATATGTGAAACCTTGGATTTAGAATCCTACCATAAGTACCAAAATTACCTCAAAACTATGGGTGATCCCACAATATTGGTTTACAATTTTTGGCCAAACTGGACATTGAATTAATTTTTTTTTAACTAAATCTTCATTTTTGGGCACCTATAACTGCTAAACCATGAGGAATTTGAAGATGATGCAAACTAGTGATTTGTGAAATTTTATCTATATATTCTAAATATTATTTAAATTTTTTTTTTTGAATCATATTACATTTCTTTTTCCATCTCCTTTGAAAACTAGTTTTTATCAGTAAACACCATTTTTAAAGAAAGATTCTCACCGTAAACAACATAACTTTTTTTTTCTATGAAGGATAAAATTCTAATTTTTTCAAATTTAGCTTTATAACTATGATATCTATCATGTTCATTTGGTTTCATAGTGTTTTATTGAATATTGTTTTCTTAATCAAGTTTTGAAGTCAAGCCAATTACAATTTAGACATAGGAGGACCGTAAACAACATAATTTGTTTTTTATGTATCGAGATTAAATTTTAAGTTTTTTACTAGATCAAGGACATCAATACCTACCCTAAACATATTTTTCAATTTTTTTTTTTGATAATATACTATTTTTCCACATGTGCAGAACATAGAGCTTGATTTTTCAGTGAAAAACCTACATTCACAAGAAATAAAAAAATAAATATAATAATCAAATTAAATATATTTAAAATTATACTTTTTTGGAAGCTTATAATAAGGAATACATACTTACAAAAATAAATTTTAAATGAATTCATTTGATCCCCAAGAAGGTAAATCATAAGTGGTTTTTTATTAGCATTTTGATAGGTGTAAAGGAGACTTTGTTATAGGTATGGTTTAAAACTAGAGGGGTTCTATCCAAGAGGGTTTGATCTAAGGTGGTTTGATCAAACCCTCTTCAATGGAATCCTTTAAATGGAAATTTTTAAGGCTTAAACCATTATAAATTTTTTAAAATACGATTTCAACAAAATCGGGATGTCCCAAAAGTGTAAACGACTATTGTGGGATCACCCCTACATAACTAAATTCTTCATTGGGAGAAATGTAGACTATTGTATCCCAAATGTTGGACTAGTTGCAGAGTGCAAATGTTCAAGCCCACACCACCATCTATCAAGACTCTTTTTATCTTATGTTTGTGGAAAAAACATCAAGGTGTAAAGCATGATTATTGTATGTTTGGATTAGAAGATTTATTTGTGAATAAGAGGTGATGAGGGGATGCAATATTCCTTACCATATCTTGGAATTGGTCTATATCTATATCAGTAGGTATGGATGACTGTAAGAGAGCCTTATCTAGGACATCTTTATGTGTAGGGGAGATCCTTTGAAGTTCTAGGATATATATTTGTGTTGAGGTTTCTTAAGATGGTCTATTAAGCTATAATCAATTATATTTTCTTTGGTTCAAATTTTTTCTTGTGAAGGAGCTCCTTGGATAGTGAATCTCCCTCTTTGTGTGGTGACACCACACTCAAGATTTTTTCCATGTATAGTTATAACAAAGATATGATTGTTGGCATAATATATATGTCCTATGAGATTATCATTGGTATGGTTAACTTGGTTATATATTTTTGAATTTCTAGATTAATTTGGACCTTACTATGGTCCAAAATTGGGTTCTTGTAAATACCTAGATCATTATTTATAGGAGTCCTTTGTTTTTGGTCAATGTTTACTTCTCTGTGATCTATGAGGTATTGAATGATGTTTTTGTAAGCAAGCTAAGGTAGAAAATAAAATTTCTACACTAATCTTGAGAGGAGGGTAATGTAAAACTTTGCATATCTTTACAATAGTTACAAAAACTTAAACAAAAACAAACATAAATATCATGCATACCACAACATAGTCATTACTGGGGGAAAACCCTTTTGGGATAAAAATTCCACACTCCAAAATCCACCCAATATATTATTCATAAATCATGAAGATTGCAATATACTTGTAGAGCAAGCTTCTCATAGGAGTATCACTAATAAGAGATCTAGAGGCGACATGATCACTATCAGACTCTCAGAATACATCACAATGCACAACTGTAATACAATGCCCTCATAAAATAGGGTTGCATTCTAGGGGTAAGTGGTGTAAGGAAAGCTTAGGTGTGGAACAAACTCTCCTAATGTCAAAACCTAGGGAAGAATGCAGAGGTGACTTTAAATTTTACAATTACAGTTCAATTAAGATACTCATGAAAGAAACAACAGAAACAGAGAAATGTACATACACAATTTGGACACCAGATTTACGTGGGAAAACCCTTACAGGAGAAAAAACCCACCACACCAAGAAAAACCTCTTTGTATTACAGTAAAAAAAATTACATACAAAGTACAAACTTCTCTTCTGATATCAATTTATAGCAGCATAATTTCCTGATCAACCTTGTACAAAACAACACAATTACAATTCTATGTGAATTTAATTCATACACACTAATCACACATCAAATTGTTCACCGAACTAATCATCATCTTTGATTACAGAGTATATCCATGTCATTCATGGTTTGTTGATCTTCCTCACATGAATGGCCACAACAGTCCAACTGCTAGCGGTTCACCTTTTTCTTCTTTGATTGGTCAAAAAAAACCACGTAGGATAGTCATTCGATCAAGGCATTCAAACTGTGTCGCATGTCGGTGAGACACTAGGCAATGTCTCCTCGATGCCACAATGCCCAACTGTCGTTATCACCCAGAGTCACCACCATCAACAAGAGTCATATCAAGTTCAAAACTGTCACCTAGACTCACTCTATCGCTAAGACATCACAATGATATCCACTGTAACCATCGTGGCCGTATCTATCAAGCATCGGCTAGAGGTCATACCAACACAAATCCATCTTGAACAGATCTATCGGTAAGAGTTCCACTATCGCCAAGAGTATTATAGAACCTTAGGTTATACCGATGTTCATACCCATCGACAAGACAAAAAATATCACTAAGACTTCACACCGATGTTCAACTCATGTAGCTCTATCGATGAGACCCTCGCTATCGCCAAGAGGTCATAACGATCACAGAACAATCGGCAAGAGAAACACCATCGGCAGGAGTTCATACCGAGTGCAAACCTTTCGACAAGACCATAGCCATCGCTCAAACTCTTATCGAGCCTTCATGTCACCCCGATGACTTCGAGTGTATAACCATTGGTGAGACATATCTCGTCGGAATGAGTCATTCCAAAAGTTCATTCCTCTCCCCGATGTCCAATAGGAACCAACCTGTCGGCAAGAGATTTTCCCACGCGGAAAGAGTTGGGAAACTCACAGCGATCGACATGTCTTGTCGATGACTCCCGTCAGCAAGACAAAACCTAAGTCTCAGCGACCCGAGCACTTCAAATGATTAGAATGCAACTGCTAGTCAGTAAGACTTCCATAGGGTCTCACCGATTTTGCTCTTTCATGATTTTACATGCCAATAAGATTGAGG